>JAUZST010013128.1:0-46180 GCA_034779995.1 Parotocinclus haroldoi
CACGCACACACACGCACACACACGCACACACACGCACACACACGCACACACACGCACACACACGCACACACACACACGCACACACACACACGCACTATTTTTCTGCCTGCTTTTGATTGCTTGGTTCTCCTTTTAGATTCTGCTTGCTTCCTCGTGCTCTTTTATTGTCTTTGTACCTTAACACAAGCACACACTCTTAACACAAACCTGTGCAGGAAGAGAACGAGCATGTGTTCTCACACACCTAGCACGCACAAGCTGTGAGTGCCACTCCGTTGATTTGTGTGCTTTTGTGTGTGCACGCACGTGTGCCTGCGAGTGAGACGTCTGCTACTTGCTGCTGCCTGTGTTTCTTTGAGACAGAGTACATTGGGAAGCCCCAGGCAAAGCCTAGACTAATTCACTAATTAACTTCCTCGTTCATTACCGCTACCTGTAGTCTGTCATTCGCACTACTGAGCTGCATTTTAACACCTCTAACACCTCTTACGCAGTCTGTGAAAGCAGTTATGAGCTCAGATCTGTCTCTCTAAGCTCTACTAAGTGGATCACATAAAATTTGCATGTTTATCATTAATTCGTTTATTTTTAATACCCACTTAATCCAATTCAGAGCCGCGGGGTATTGTCTCAACCGGCAGTAGAAGGCACAAATTGGGAACCCACAAAGGGGGCCATCGCAGCTCGCACACTTTAGAGGCACCATTTGATCTAATGCTTATCTTAGGAATGTGAGAGGAAACTGGAGTACAGGAAGAACATGCAAACTTCAAATAGACAGAACCTGGACCTGGAATCAAACCAGGGCTCTCACAAGTGTCGGTTTATCGGATTTTTTGTAGACTACTGTTCTGGTAGTAGTACCTATATGATGGACACTTCTATGATGATATAGGATAGTTCTACCTATGGCAGAACACCCTCTAGGCCCATTACCATTAACATATGCAATTCATATTCCTGAATTAATTTTAATTTTGAAATAGAACTTTTACTGTTTGCTATTATTGTTTGCCTGTAAAGGAAAGTTTTGTATACCTAGAATTGATAGTTAGCTAGGGTAAACAACAATAACGATAAACCAAAAGAAAGGTGTGTAAGCTACAGTGGAGACACTAAAGAATTTATTCTGATAAAATGGCACACTATGTCACAGGCTCCAAGATGTTAAATAAATGAGTAAATGAAAGTATGTGGCTCACCACATATAACCTGTGATGACAATAGGGGAGATGAGGTAAAAAATATAGCTCAGAACAACCATTTCTATGAGATACCGGTGTTGAGCGGAAACTAAATTTAATTCAAAAAACAGTCTGTGGTTAGCCACGACAAATTCTGAAATAAACTGATTCTTGTCCAGATTTTCCATGGCGGTTTTCTCGTATGCCAAAATGATTAAATCTCTCTTCCTTGAACTCTGTGTAGATAGCTGGAGGAGGAGTGGGAATGGAGATACAATGCAGATAAAGAGATTTAACATACAGCTGATAACACACTAATGATTAGTGATGCAACATACGGCCTATGAAACACGGGGAAAGGTGTTTTGTAGACCCGAATGTGATTACAAACAGCAGAAAGGTCTGCACCAGTGCATACTTTATTGAGCAACGGTGCTTTTGGCACAGCACTTTCATTGTGCAAGCCAGTACTACTCTGCCTCCAAGGGCCTGAACTGGTCTCAAAAGAGACTGGTCATAAAAATGTTTGATTTTTTTTTTTCTCGGAAGAAT
This sequence comes from Parotocinclus haroldoi, assembly GCA_034779995.1. Taxonomy (NCBI): domain Eukaryota; kingdom Metazoa; phylum Chordata; class Actinopteri; order Siluriformes; family Loricariidae; genus Parotocinclus; species Parotocinclus haroldoi. The sequence continues at coordinate 1,737 of JAUZST010013128.1, forward strand.
TATGTGACCCTCATGAAATCGATGTTTATGTGAGAGATTATCTCATCATCTACAGTACGATGTGTAACACACTTAAAATTTGAGTTATTTGGCCATCAAATTCACTATGCCCAGCAGTTTTTTGCAGGGTTACGCGAGTCTCTAATAGCCTTTTTGAATGTGGTAGTATTGTACCTGTGTCCAACATAACGTTTGTGTGAGAATGTATGAATTGGGGCATTCAACTTCTTTGAAAAGGCTCTGTGATTGCATTGCATGTACCAATGCCAAGTGAATCTGGTGGTTGTAGCAACGTGCATGAGAAGTCCAGGAGTATCAGCTTACACACATTTGTGCCTGATGTCTTTTAAAACCAATTTGGCCCGAGTTTTACTAAGCTTATTTTTAATGACATTTGATGTGCATTGGCATTTTCAGGGAAGCAGTTAGCAGTTTCTGTGAGTCTGGAATCTATTTGAATGGTGCAATCAAACAGGCTGATTAAAAGACCTGTCTCATGCCTGTCCACCTGATAGTGACCATGGAGAGCTAGCTCAGTTGTAGCATCAAACCGATTTGATATGATCATAAAATGAGAAAGGTAAGGACTACACCTATGCATTTAATCTAGTACCTGGTCTTTCCTATCTGGGTTTGACCTGGGGGCTGCACCATCTCTGAGCACCACGGACATGCTGGCATTGCTTTAACATGGAGGAAACTAAGGCATGATTAAGAAAACCACCATGTAATTTAAGAGTGGACAGTGGTCAGAAACTTTTGAATTACCTGAAGAAAGATTACTGCACTGTACACTGAGGCAGTAACGCTTTGTTCAATGTTAGTAAAGTGGGCTTGATAGTGAAGGTGGCACACACTGGAGTTTAATGCAATTTATCGTATTAGATGATTGTGCACAGTTTTAAACTGAGCCAGATTTTAATTGTTGCTCATCTGTTATTTGATGGGGGGAATGTTGTATGTAATCTTGCTTTCCTTAATTGGGCTTCCTTGTTGGGAACTGTGTAAATTATTTCTGCTTTATTTATGATACATAAGCAGTACTGTTACAGTTTAGCTTCCCACCATGGCAGACACTTTAGACACATTACTATCAGTACACGTCATAATGATGTGAACTTCAGAACGGTTATTGGGTTATTGTATGTGTACTTGTGCCATATAAAACCTCAGGGGTTAAGCATAATAAGATTACTTGTCCAGATATGAATCGGAACACATTTTAGGCTTATTGCCAAGGTAATGTCTTTGAAACGTTCTGTGGAAGTCTGTGCTTCTTGCTTTCCCCAGTTTGCCAATCTCATGATGGCAACTTTGCAAAGCTCTCTTTTATTAGTTGTAATAGATTAAGTGATTTAAATGCTGACTATAGGCTGTTAAACATTCATTATTTGGTATGTATTAAAGGGCATGCAGAGCTATTGATTTTCTGTCTAGTGTGGAAAAGTCTGTCCTTGTCATATCACTGAATTGATCATCATTCCAGCTCATGTCCTGCAGTGGTTGTAATTCTAAAGACCATTTCTGCTGCAATGCTGAGTGAGTAATCAGACATTGATGAGGCTGTGAATTGCTGCTGATGAGCTAGTCTGGCTGCTGGGTATTTCAAGAGATGGAAAAGATGAAATGTTTGCTTAAAGAGACCATTGGTTAGCAGTGTTTGATATGGTCTAGAACAAGTACAAAATGCAAAGCAGAATCAGCTGCTGTGGCATGTTAAGAGAGAAAGTATATTTTCAGGTAAAAACGGCTGTTTTATTCACTGGTATTTTGGTAGCACAAATCCCATCGGGGTAATTATCCCAATCACAAAGAGTAACACATGCCTGGCTGCCTCCCACTACGTCTTTCCCCTTTCAACTCCACCCTACAGTCAAAAATAGGACTACGTCTCTTTCATCCATCCGCTTTCAAACTCTAATCATTAAGGTGGCAATGGTCCTGGCCTTGGCGAGCAACCATTTCTACCGTCAGCACTCTTTCCTGTGATAAAACCCTGCTGTGGTTTGCAGGTTATTCAAACATCCTGCCAGGCACGCTCCTGACCATGTTACTCATCCTGGTCATGAGCCTCACTGTGGCGTTATATTCACTAGTGCTTTGCAACACTTTGCCTGTGAGCTTCATTGTGTGTTCGAAATAATGTTCTCATATCTTGGTGTCATCAAAACCTCACAGCTCCAGATATAAGTACTTTGCTCACCTATGTGGAGTTGGCATGTCTTCACAGTGTCCATGTAAGTTTACTCCAGTTCACTCCAGTTTCTTCCCACAAAGACATGCAGTTTTGAAAAGAACTGCTATCTGGTCTGATGTCCTGAAGAAGGCATGTTACCCCTCACCCTTCTATAAGAATTGGGAATATGCAGTGACTAAACTGGGAGAAACTTATGTAACAGTATTATTCTTGAAATCTCTTTTTTATTTTTGCTGTCTATATTGCTACATGTAAAGACCTATAATAAATATGGGCTTTCAGCTTAGGCTCTAGTGGGTATTGCTGATCTGCATTTCCACTAGGGTACTATGCCAGTTATTGTGCCGTTTGCTTTTGGGTGTTACATGTTAGGACTTTGAGATTTACTGGTATTAAAGGGAATACCGGTATGACCCTCTGGATATGGATTTTCCTGTACTGTGGATACAGTGATAAACCCAGAAATGGTGAAACAGAAACAGCAACCACCACACACAACGCATGGGAAAGCAAGGTTGTAGGTAATGGCAATTTAAAATGTACTACTAATAAAAAAAAATTAATTCATGTCTTTTTTTATTTGTTGGCATATTATATAGCATATTGACAGTGGAAAATATCATGATATGCGTCTACCCCATTCCATGTGTCAAAACGAAATGCACTTAATCTATTAAGAAAACTTGTCAATGTTGTTGTCATATAATGATAGAATATTGCACCTTTAAAAACTAAATGTTGTTTATTTTAATAAATACTGTAATTATATACTGACACCTTAGTATAATATCCCAGTGCCCATATCATACCCATTTCCTGAATGTATTCTCTTTGAAGGGCAAGGTTAATGCTCCTTTTTAGTCCACACCCTGTAGAAATAAACATTGCATATACACTCCCAGTAGCATTATCATTAGGGTGTGTGGTTACCTCCACCCTGTGCACCCATGCATCTCATAGGACATTAAATAAATAGAGTTTCTAATATTAAGCCGCATGTAGTAGGGTGACGTGGGTAGGCATGCTGTGTTATCGCTATTTTTGAGGCATGCCTTTGTCCTCTGTGGCCTGATATGCTACCCCTGCTGATCTCTGACGTTTTCTTTTTTTTTTTTTTTAATGGGTTGCATGCTGGAAAACCTTGACCTTGCAAGTACACGTACACTATTTGGGTAATTTGTGCTGCTTTGACCCTTTAGCTTTCCTGAGGATGTAACAAATTTTCCAGCCTGTACAGTTTAGGATTTTTAATGACAAATATTTTTATCTGCTCTGGGTCAGAGTCTATTTTCGTGTTCTTGAATTTTTTCTTTTCTTTCACTTTATGTACACTGCTGTTAAATAGATTTAAATTATTCACCAAAAAATAAGATTGAGACTCAGATTTAAAAAATAAAGAATAAAAAAAATAAAGAACCCTAAAAAATAAGACTTCAAACCTCGAGGCCGAGCAGTCTGCCTTGCTGCATGACACTGCATGTAGGGACATTACCACAAAACTACCACGGTGTCACTTCAGTAAGTATATGGGATATATGAGTATATGGGTCATTTTTTAAATTATTGTTAAAAATAGATATGGAAAGAGTCGGGCAGTTGTGATGTATAAACTAAATCCAGACCATGTATCATCCCATAAGCCACATGTGAAAAGGTTTAGTTGTTAATCTGACTGGGCGGACAGTTCATCATGGGCCAATATTCTGAGTATTTGGTAACTAGATCAGTATAAAGGGAACAATAATGATAATAAAGTTTTATGGCTGGTGTGATAATTGTATTTGTAAACGTCTGTATAGGGTTTTGTAGAGATGCTGAAGTCTTTGATAGTAAATTTGATTGGCAAATACTGTATGCCCAATAGCCAAATGTAAAATTTTGCTACTCAACTTCCTCATCTCATTATATAATGGCTCCTTAAATTGTGGAAACAATTGACTAAATTCAGTGGTGTCTTGACCCCAGTATTGGCGCTGTGTCTGTGGAAAAGGGCTAAACTGCTTCTCTGCAGTTTACATTGAGAACTATGTGGGCTAGACCAGAGCCACAGCTATCCGTCTTAACTCTGTATAGCCAGCACTGTGCCCGCTATTAAGATTCCAACGTGGTCAGAATAGAGACGAGGCTGTGCTATTAATGGCAGCCTGCCCTGGATGTTGCAGTGCCAGAAAGTGAGTAGAGGAGCTCCACTGTGTAGGCCTTGTATGTGATATGCTCCAGCTGGCATCAGATGATCATCTCACTGCCAAAAGCTTCAGGCCTGCTGCCACCATACCTAGCTGTCGCTTTCCCTATCATGGAATTGCCATACTTGGCCTGGACATTCTTTCATCCATCCATCCATCCATCCATTCATTCATGCAGTTCCATGTAGCCAGTACGAAGGTTCAAACACATTCTACAATTTGGGACAACTGTGGATATTTTATAATGCTGGTTAAGTGGTTACCTTTTTGGTCTTCTGTTGTCCTGTTTACATGTACTGTGCTTATTGCACTGTCAGTACGGTGTTGATTCCGTAATCACAATGCATCACAAAGCTTCTTCCATAAGCATCTTATGTTCTCACTGTACTTTCTCTGTAGTTTTGCTTTGAGCTTTACTCTGTTCTTATCTGTGGCTCACTTACATTCTGGCCCTTCCCACTCCAAATGAACATAATGAATTGCCTCAAGTATTCACAGCAGGTTTTCTCCAGTTTGCTGCACGAGTTGGAGAGAAAATGGGCTAGTCAGTATTCAGTGTCATACAAAGAGAGCACGTCTGTGAGTGTTCATGGGCTTCCTGAATGTGATTGTGTACATTAGAAATGGTACGGGGAGCTTTGACATTGTTGATGTTCTAGTAATGTATTTCCATGTGTTTTTTTATTGTGAGAAGCACATGATAAGAGTGAAAGATTATCAGTAGCGTGTCTTGGATAAAAGTAAAAAGATTTTGCTTATGGCTTTGGAAAACATTCAAGTGGGATTAGTTTGACATAGGCATTCATGTAGAAGTAATCCTGTGCTATCAGACCAAACAACAAAATGGTTGTTCTGTGTTTTTTTTGTAAACACCAAGTTCAGTCTTAAGGCCATTACACATTGAATGTAATTGTTTGTGAAGTTTGTTTAGAAGACATTACATAAATATAAGTGCATGTGTAATGGCTGTTTTCCACTCAACACTATTTTTCCACTCAGTTTTTATTGACCTCGGGTTAAATTTTTGCCAACTTTTGTCAATGACATACTCACTGACCAATCATTGTTTCTTCTGAGCCTCATGGTGCAGTTGTTGTATTTTTCGTTGTCCTCTTTGCTGGCAGCCTTTTCCTATTTGACACAAGACTGAAATAAGCATGATGTTTTCATCTTCGTGTTTATTTGTTTTTCGTTATTCCCTCATGTCCTTAAAATCAATTTTACTTGCTTCTGAAATGTTCAGGTTCTGAACGATGTTAATAAAACTACAAGTAGCCTGAGATCTATCAGTCAATAATTATTGTCACATCACATTTAAACATCACATTGCATTACATTTAACAACGTTTTAAGTGCATAGACCTTCACAGTTCTTACAAAAAATACAATTAAAACTCTAAATCAGTATTTCACTTTTCTTTTGGATATGCAATTATTTTAAGAGTAGTGTAAATATACAGTATATCAAATTTAAATTAATAATTAACATTATTAAGAACAAGCTTAAGTAAAAGCTTAATCTTGGTGCGTTATTCAGGTTTTAGCTCTTGTATGAGACAGTTTAACACCGTCTTAATTTGTTCTCACTTAAATTAAATGTTTCCCATATTGGTATATGCATTATTTATTGGCATCAAATTAATGTGTTCATCACTTGATTTTTTTCCCCCACTGCAAATAAAAAAGAAATAGTCAGCGAAATAAAAAAAATGGCATCTGAAGAATGCAGTGTACCTTCCAGGCTGCCAAAACCATTGTTCAGGTTTCTTAGTTGGTAGCAGTCTTTGGATGACCTCTGTGGCTTGTTGTCCACAGTCCCAGTTTCTTTGAACTTGGCTATGAGGGATGAAACAGTGCTGTGTGAAATTCATGGTTTTTCTGGGTGCCGGTTGTTGAAGTCCGCTTCAGGAGGTTATGATGGGGCAGCTTAGTTCTCCAGACATCAGAGTAATCAATTCCATTTTATGCTACCTGTGACCAACAACAAACACCCTTTATAGTTGATAACTTTTGATGACCACCATCCCATTGGGGAAAAACTTGCCATTGATTCAATATGGCAGCTTTGAAGATGGTGGACATGTTCTGAACATAGCCTAAAAGATCGGCCCCCTTACCCATTACTCGCTGGGATATTCAGATATGTAATTTCCCATTTTGTGTCTGAAATAAAAGGGTGTCCTGTGACTTTTGAATCACCCTTTATAGTTTTGAGACAAATAAACCGTATCTAAATATTTTCGCGTCGCTTTTTCACGTCACTTTTGGTGTTTCAGTTGTGGAGTCTACTTCTCACAAACCAAGTAATCCCAAATGTTAAAAATGATGTTGAGGTTTGGGCTCCGGAGGGGGACAGTTCATTGTTCTTTGAGCTCCATCAGCTAAGATTAAGGCAATCACTTGGATTTGAATATGCCTTTGCCTTGTGAGTCACTTTCTCCTGCTTCATAACATCTCATAATAATAGTTTGTCAGGATTCTGTGGTGTGAGCAGCAGAAGGTATGCATTAGTCATGGAAATTTTTGGAGGGTGACAAGAATACACAATTCATGTAGACACTTTCATCTATGGGAGCTATTAAAGGTGTCTGCTGGAGACGTTACTGAATGCACATATGTGAAAACAACTAATCCCATGACATTTTAAGGGAATGCTATCAATTATGGCACATAGTCTTTCTGGTTGTCCTGCAGTAATTCATTGAGAAATAGATTGTGTGGGGTGTTGATAGTATATGTGAAACTTATATTACCTTTGTGCTCGTTAATCCAAAGTGAACTTTCTGATTTGATGGTCCATTTCATCAACCAGTGTTTTATTTCTGCATTGCTTGTCTGTTGTTGCCATTCTGCATGCAGGCCCATTTATGTTAGCTCCATCTCCTATGCTCTCACTTCATTGTAAATTTGTAGTTATTTTTTTGTGTGTTGGATTGTTGGTGATTTTGTGTTTGTGTGTCAATTTTGTGTTCTTTTTTGTTTCCTGTTTTTCTCGTCCTCTTTGCCTCCTTTCCCTTCTCTGTATCTATAATTTTCCTCCCACCTCCCTCCACCTTCCCCGTGATGTTCTCCCTCCTCCCCTTATGGTTTCAAGACGTTGCCCTCCCCACGTCCGCTGTTCCCCCACTGACCAGTGCCACTACTGACCATGTAGCCTCCGGGGAGCGTTCTGGCTCTGTCCCCTCACCCCCACGCGACCTTGTGGCTTCACTTGTCTCCACCCGCTTCATCAAGCTCACCTGGAGGCTTCCGGCAGAGCCGCATGGAGAAAACCTCACCTACTCTGTTTTCTACAGCCTAGATGGCTCCAGCAGGTATGGAATCGACATTGAGCTACAAAATATTTTGAGACTTTCGTGGTACGTCTAAAACTATTTAATACAGATTTGCAGTAAACTGATCTGTCCTAATGGCATACTTTTTCATCTCATTAGGCAGCGGATAGAGAACACCACAGCTCCAGGAGAGATGCAGGTCACCATCGAGAACCTCAATCCAGATACTAAGTACACATTCAGGGTGGCAGCATCCAACAAAAATGGACTGGGTGAAAGCTCAACACCTCTTACAGTGGCCACCCAGCCTGAAGGTAGGCCTCACATGCACACATGTTGTCTGTCCTGTACACCATACTACAAACTAGTTTCCATTTTAACATGCTCCTCATTCCATCTGGAGCCAAACAGGACCTTATTGTGCACCAAGCACATGTTTACTCAAACAAGCCCAGGAGACTACTAAAACTGAGTAAACAAACCTAGAGTTATGGCAGACGGGCAGGCAAGCTGAAGCATTCTCTGTTCAAACTCATGCTCTGACCTGTGTAGGGGTAATGCTGAATACTGAGACAGTCAGAGATGATCTGCCTGATACCACTTTAACGCTATGGTATTAAATGTGACTTATTTGGTATTAGGCCTAGGTTAAAGTGATGAATTTTTGACGGTATGGGTATGCAAGTTATGAATTAGTCATTTATCTACATACACTGTATATAGTAAGCTCCTTGGTTAACGATAAATTCAACTTGTGATGTATTTGTCGGAACACATTCCCATCCTAAATTATGGACTACCTTTTCTGCCCAACCCAAGAGTCTTTCAGGATATTAACATTGCATTGAAGTGATTTTATTTCAGTTAGTCTTACATTCATTGTGATATGACACAGGTATGCTCTTGTCCAGCAAATTGTTCATTTTACCTTCCTGACTAAAACTCAAAACTCTGGAACAAGTAAAAAAAATAGCTATACTCGTTTTAAAAAGTGTGTATTACAGTCGATTCCGGTTAATCAGACCACATTGGGACGCGATCGATTTGGTCCTAATCACCGGCTGGTCCGATTAATCGAACATGCCCTATGTTACAAGACGAGATGTGCTATAATTTATGTAACGTATTAAATGTTTGTTAAAGCTTTATTGTGTGATATACATGTATAGCGAATACACAAACAAGAACTACTGTTGCTTACAAACTTTGTTCATTGAAAAATACATTTGCAAACAAGTTTTCCGAAATGATCTACAACACAATGTATAGATACACAGCATGCGAAGCATAATACTGTAAAAAACTAAGTTCTTACTAAATTCCAGTCAACGTGTTAAGAATTTATCCAGTGTGATGTGATATCCGCTTTTGCAGTGACTTTTGGCTTCTTTTTTTGTAGTAAATGGAAATGTTAGTCAAAAACCTGTAGGTAGCAGTAGAGGGCTGGGAAGAAACCCGGGGGGGGGACAAAGAGATATTACATACTGTACACATTTTTGGTCCGATTAAGCGGATTTTGGCCAAATAAGCGGAATAACATTACACGTAGATAATAGGATTTGATTTGGTACTTTAGGATTTTGCATGCATTAAACAGAAGTTAAAATATGTTAAGGTATATTTAGAACATGCACATGCATTTATTGGGAGTAAAATAGATGGCTATGTTAACTTTCTTTTGCTGCACTCTCAGGCAGTCTAAGGGCAAATGGAGATGGATAGATGCATCACTATCAGTGACTTGTACATAAGAATTTGCACTCCTTACTCATTTTTCTTCTTTATTTTATTATAATACATAATCCACAATCCAACACTTTTGGTATCCTGGGCACCCAGCTGGTCGTCCTTGAGATTTAATTAATCTGGCACAAATTCAGCTAGCTCAAACTAGTTCTTGTTAATCAGGCACCATCAGTAATTGCACACCAAAGACAAAGTCTGATAATTGTTGTTTATTTACTGATAGCCTTTGTTTGGGACCATAAATTGAAGTCTGTACCTTTTGTGCTACTTTCCGTGCAAGATTGTCATTCAAAGATGCTTGTTATGGAGGAAATATCTCATCTCTTGCGTCAGTATGCTTGGTAAGTTTCAGCGCTGAGAAAAACGTGCAGTCAAACAAATGTGATGTAAAGGAGAAAAGTAGAAGTGTAACGAGTCAGAAGTTGAAGATGTGCTTTGAAGATGTTAGCTATGCTCATATAATACTGACGTGAAATCGGGATGCTCAGAAAAACTCAGTGGTACTTCCTTCACAGAAGATGTAAAAGATCCTTTGTCAGAGCAGTTTTTAAATTTGATGCTTGTTTTGAAGCCGATTTGAAGCCAGTGCATATGCTTCTGTGTGTGTTAATGGCATTCTGAAGTGTGCCACTTTTTGGTCCCTCCAGTGCAGGTACCAGGACCTGCCCCCAACCTTCAGGTAAAGTCGGTCACATCTACGTCTGTTACTCTGACATGGGACAGGCCTGCCACTGGCAATGGGGAGATTCAGACTTACAAAGTCTACTACAGTGAGAAAGGAAAGGGTTTGGAGCAGGTGAGGCACAAAAGTACAGTTAGGGGAAACCTGGTATGGCTTAATTTTTGTATACAATTTTTCACATTTTTTTTTTTCAGGACGTTGACGTTGTGGGTTTGTCCTACACAATGACAGGGCTTAAGAAATTCACAGAGTACGGTTTCAGAATAGTGGCCTACAACAAGCATGGACCTGGAGTTTCTACGGACGATCTGATCATTCAGACCCTTTCTGATGGTATGAGATTCATTCTCTGTAATTTGCTTGGTGGTGGTAAATAAGTTAATACACTACTGACCCAAGATGGTCTGAAATATATATGTACTAGTTTATTAATTGAATTAAAAGGAAAGAAGTGATCTAAATATACCTGTAAAATGTGATAGATTGAGAGTATTAACTGACCCTATTGGCTAATAATAATAGCTTATATGTAATACATTAAAGTAAATAACTTCAATTTCACTTTCATTATAGGCAATCATCAGAAAAACAGTCTAGACATTTAAAATGGATTTTACAAAACTGTCTGTCGTATTATAAAACAGTGCAGTGTACTGAACTGAAGGCTCATGTGTTGTCTAATGAGCTCCATCTGTTGTTTTGAATACATAACAAATGCATAAGTTAGCAATGAATACAAGATTATCCCGCATTAAAAAAAGCCTTGGATCATGTGTGCCAGTACAAAAATACTCACTTTTAGTGTTTTTGGTCTCTGCCTTTTGCTTGTATTACAGAAAAAGATGTAAACAGTTTTTTTTTCACATTAAGTAAGCAACTTAAAAGCCAAAGGTTAAATGAACCCCAAGCATTTTTCCCTGGGCTGAAGAATGAGATGGAATGATTTCCAGTGCTTTATTTAGAAAGCCTATGGGGATACTTATCAAAGACCTATCTCAACTGAGATACATTTGGAAAATGTATTCTAAGCATGTCAGGTACTACAAACTAGGCAGCAGCTCCTGGTGTCTGTTGTGGACTGATAGTATCTTAATTATGTGCACTTTTGACAGTATCATAATTTAACAATGGATGTATCATGGAACTGAATAAATGTACAGGGAGTGCCAAAAGTCAGGGACTCCTCAAGACATCTGTGTTTTCTTACATTTATGTTATAATGTTTCTGATTGGACCCAAACCTTTTCATCAAAGCCAAAACAGAACTGTTTTTGTATCTTTTTCTGTGAGTGCAAGTTAACCTTATCAGTAGAGTATTATTAAACACACTTAGTCAGATGTAGAACAAGGACATACATAATTCCACTTCAGATCTTAAGATCATTTATGTCCTTATGTCCTAGAGTAGAGTATGTTTTAGATGTTTCAAGAAGAGATGACAATAACCTATCCCTCGCTTAAAGTTATATCATGCCTTGTAGGTCTTACACCTGTTGCTGGATTATTTTTTTAAGGTTATTATTAGTAATACAAAACCAATTAACTTGTCACTGCTGAGTAAGTGAAATTCACAGTATGAAGTATGTAATTACCACATGTTCATTTTATACTGGAGTACTGGAGTATACTGTTTCATTTAAGCAACAATGTAGTTGTAATGTTGCCAGTAACAGTGATAATAATATAGATAGCTTTGGTTGCCTGCCTAAAATTTAGCACAGGCTTGCTCGGTATTGATGGGGATTTTCCTGGTGACGGTTATTTCTTAGCACTAATTATTACATATGAGAATCTTATATGATAATACTAAACTACTAAATAATTATTTATTTATAAGCGCTGAGTTTTATGGGACTTTAAAACGGAAAAGGAACAGAGAAATAGTCTGCACAGTGTATTTAAACAGATCAGCAATGATTCTCTACAATAATAATCCATACTCTACGCTGACGCTACAAGACACATACCATAGTAAAATAATCACAATGTTTTCTACCATGTGGTAATATTGTGTGACTGTCTCTGTTTTTCTGTAGTACCCAGTGCAGTGCCTCAGAATGTCTCTCTCGAAGTTCAGAACTCCAAGGTAAGTGCCACCGTGTCTGGTAACTTTCTTTAGAAGAACTAAGAATAATGTAATAACGCAGAATTGAGAATTAATGCTTACATACCATTTTACTTCTGTTTAATACTGTTCTCTTGCACAGTTGAATAGCTATTGTCCATTGTAACAGGAACTCTACTTGTGTACAGGAGTTAAGATAAGATAATCCTTTATTAGTCCCACAGTGGGGATAAGAGTTAAGAGATAAGAGTTAAAATGGCATTCTCCTCTGTGCAATATATACAGTGGTGAAGGGAAGTTTGTGAACCCTTTAGAATCGAATTTTGAATATGCACAAACAAAAACCTGAATTCTGAGAAAAAGTCTGTAACTCGAAAAAACACCTAAATATCGCAATAATAGTTTTATGCCAGGACGAGTTGGAAAAGTTTGAATATAGGTAAAGCCAAAATGCGGAAAAAGATTTTTTGTTTCAGATAATAAGTGAGGTACCATGGCGTGGTGATGTGATTGGTCAGATCAAGTCACATAATTTTTTTTATACCTGATCAGATCAAAAACATAATCTATTTATTTATGTTTAAATATAATTTAATAGTCAACATGACTGACTCAGACAACCAGAAAATACTTGTAACTTGTATTCAGTATTAAAAACAGCTTCTTTAGGTACTTCTGAGGTACCAAGTTTAACCTTCTAAATTCTGAAAATGAGTCAATAATGGTAGTATCTTATTTGGAAGGATAGTAGCCAAGAAACCGCCTTTTTTTTCATCAAGGAAACCGAGTAAAAAGACTAAGATATGCTACAACAACAAATCTAATGGTGACCTAAAACCTTTGCACTTTATAGCATATCATGAAGGATTATCATTGATTACTTTTTGGAGAAATAGGTTAAAAGACAATCAAAGGCATATCTTCCTCTCATCAAGGTTATTAGTTTTCAATATATCAATTTTCATTGACTAACAAGATGAGTAAATCAATCTACACTAAGAAGACCAACACCAAATATTTTGAACCTAAAAGTGCCTGACGTTGTACATTCAAATGGTTTATCTAAATGAACTGCCTTATCTTTCCTATATTTTGTTTTTATAATGTAATGTAGAGCATCATGGTGCGGTGGCAGCCACCACCGCCTGAAGCCCAGAACGGGGACTTGACTGGTTATAAGATTCGTTACAGAAAGGGTGGAAGGAAGGGAGATGCAGCTGAAATGATGACCAGCCAGCTCTTCCAGCTTGTTGATGGTAGGTATAAAAAGCTGAGCCAAAAGCTTATTGTTCTTTATAAATCTGTTAGTGGGTCCTCAGTTTGGCTTCAACTCCGTATCATCTGTTTGGCTCTCATAATGTATCTGTATCAGTGTAGAAATTGTCCAAAGTATTAAACAGGCTGAACATTTATGTTGGTATGCTGAGTGTTGACCGGGTTGTGCCTTGCTGTAGGATTGGAACGAGGAACCGAGTACTCTTTCCGATTGTCAGCCATAACAGTAAATGGCAGTGGACCAGCAACAGAGTGGATCACAGCTGAGACCTTTGAGAGTGATTTGGACGGTAAGAGAACTACTAAATTCCTCAGAAGTCAGAAAATGAAAATGGAAACCATTTACTTAGTACAAATGAAGCTGACTGTTATGTATTAACAGTGTTCAGGTATCAGTTCAAAGGCTTGAACTTATGAGTTTGTTTGTCGACAGAACGTTCCACTTTTTTCCCCAGTCGATGCCAGTGTAAAACCCTTGCAACTGATCCGTGTATCAGTTTCTCACCTATTCTTGGCAGACCAGAAAATAGGAGCTTATAGAAAAAAAAAACACACAGATAGATTGTATCTCAACAATACTGAAAAACATGCTAAATTATTCAGCTCTTTTTCTGTCTGACAGTCTGTTCAAGTTAGCTGTTACATGGTTCTGGCTGACACAGACAGCAATTGCAGTGCTATGAGAGCAGTTGGACCACAAATTATGTAAGATAATTCAGTGTATGATTGAAGTGAATAGTGTTTAATACAGGATAGTTATAACACAGGATAGAAACTGGGGTACACTCTGGTCCCAAAGGCCTGCATGGTGTGCTGAGTTATTGAGCCTGTCATTGTTTGGTGGCCATTCGGCACTAATAATAAGAGTATTGGCTTCCCTCCAATGGCAAGTGCACCATTTCCAGGGGTGGAGATTGTCGGTCCACTTCGTTTTTATTTTGTATTTATTTTTTTGGTTTATTTTTAGTGTGGATATAAGGCTCTTGTGCCTGAATAAACCACTATACACTTGCATCACTACGTCTGGACCAATCACTGCATACTTGCGGCACTCAGGGTTCCTGTGCATCTTTTGCACCTTACTGAGAAAAGTAAATGGCTTGAATTAAGAGTTAAAAATGTTCATACACACAACGTTCTAAGAACTACAGTCGTCACCAGTTTGTGCCGAGCGAACACAGAGGCAGTTTCTCCAACAGTTCTAAGAACTATGAAAAAGTTGAATGTACCTAATGAGGTGCTATGTAGCCTGCATGTTAGCCCAAACAAGAAAGCATTTCTGGTTTTAGTAGCTTGAATTTGCTTGCCTCAACGACTGACATTCTCTAAACCTCATTGGCCTTTTGTGTTGTGTAAATAATGAAAATGTGTGTCCATTTTGTTTTTAAACCAAACCTAACTTTTTGCGTTCCCTTGAATTGTCTAAATATGAATCTTCATCTTTGGCACCAAGGCCAGTAAGCAGATTACATGATAGGCAGCAGCAAGGCCTTTGTCCCCGCTGGGAAGATCCACTGTGAGGCTATTCAGGCAGAAGCACAGATGGATTTTGCTCTAATACTTTATGGCCTGTAAAGAAATATCATCATAAGCCTTGCTTCTCTCGAGCCCACATTCTAGGTACCTAAGGTGCATTCTACATCCCTTGTATTGATAGTAAGCAGTCCAGACTGGACATGCACATTTGGACGAGCCTGGTCTTTCGTGCCCATGAGTTATATTACATTAGTATTTTGCCGTAAGGGGAAGTGAAGTAAGTAACAACTTGAGTGGGGATATTGGTGAGGTCTGCTGGTAAGGATCTGTGAAGTCTACATGCTTTGAATGATATGCACCTTACTTACTTGGGCGGCTGGACATCACCAGGGGATCCTGAGGAAGAAAATAAAAGGGAAATTCGAGGTTTTTGAGCTCCACTTATCTGTCATGGTCTTCTCACTTGATAAGCAGTGTTTTGTGTGTACCTCTTTAAAGCTGGGAGTTCAGTGGTTGCATTTCCTCTTTGCTCCTCCTGGAGAGCATATTTAGTTTTTGGCCTTTGTTGACAGATGTTGGCATGATTATTGTCAGTGCTGCTCTGCAACCCAAGATTAAGATATGGCATTGCAACAGAAAAAGCAATGGGCTGTGCAATGTGTATTGTCTGCGATATTATCTTAATTGTGCTTGTAATGATGTGGAAAGTTTGCATGGTTTTAGTGTTTACATGTTCACTGCTTCATGTAATGTGGTAGATTTACTACTGTACATGTGCAGTGTGTGCAGCCAGCACCTCAAATCAAGCTAGTGTTTTACCTTAAAATACCTGACAGAAGTAAAAAAAAAAAAGAGTGAACAGACTGCACCAGTCAGAAATTGGTTACAACTAAAACAACTACATTATGTCATCTTCTGCGAACTAATCCCGGCGCAGAATATGAAGATTATGAGAAACTTTGTATCAGCTGTCCATGACAGGCTTAAACCATCCTTGTACCAGAACAAAGACACATTCAGCAAACTTTAGTAGATCATTTTGCAAAGAAAAGTGCCTTGTGACAAGAAAAGCAACAAATGCAAGAAATTATGAATGCTTTCCTTAGGTAATATTGTAAAAGACATGGTGCCAATTCAGGAGGCACCCCCAGTATCACGCACCCCTAAGTCTAACTGATTGGCATTTTGCAGAATCTCAAGTACCCGGAGTGCCCAGTTCTTTGCATGTGCGGCCACTGGTGAACAGTATAGTGGTGAGCTGGACTCCTCCAGACAACCAGGACATTGTTGTGAGAGGCTACAGCATTGGCTATGGCATAGGCAGTCCTCATGCACAGACCATCAAAGTGGACTACAAGCAACGCTACTACAGCATTGACAACCTGGGTAAAAACTGATCTTTCTTTAATTTGCTTTTTTATTCCAGTTTTCTGATTCCAGTGCAGATGAGGGGGATGATGAAAAGGGATTGTGATGCATTTCAGTGTACTCTAATACAGATATGTGAAGTCTTTTCTGCACCTGAGGAACCATAACAATGAAAGATGAATTGCTTGTGAGCATGTAAGGGAGCCACTGATTTATTTGCTCATGTCTACCTTACTAGATGCAAGCTCGCACTATGTGATTACACTAAAGGCGTTCAACAACATGGGTGAGGGGATACCTGTGTATGAGAGCGCCATCACTAGGCCCCAGTCAGGTAAACGCACATTCACATGCATGTTCTTCTTTGCCAGTTTATTCGATACGTTTACTCCCACTCATTAGCTCTCATCAGGACCACCTGCTACACAGGAACAGTTTGTATTAATTGCTGATTGTAGTCCATATGCCGCTCTTTAAAATGTGTTAGCCTCTGCATAAGCAGCAATTAGAAAGCCCTGTCTAAGCAACATAGGGATCATAATAAGTAATTGCATACTTTATAAAATGGTCAGGTAGCCTACTGTAGACTCACTTCAATAATTGCAATAATTGAAATGCAGCGAATAGTGCTGTGGCCTCACAGCTGCAAGAGGCCTGGGTTCGAACCCCCCACTCCACCAACTGCACTGTTTGTGTGGAGTTTGCATATGCTCCCTCTGCCTGTGTGGGTTTTCCTTGGGTACTCTGGCACATCATCTCATATCCAAATACATGCATTAGGACAACTGGCAGCTGGCAAAGGTGCCCTAGTGTGTCATTTGCATATGTCCTGCGAGGGACTGCTCTAGGATTGGTTACTGAGTTTTGCCCTGTGCTGCTGATTAGGCCATGACTTTTTTTGATCGACAGTTGAATAAAGCAGGTATGGAATGTGAGTGAGTTGTATCCAACCCAATATTCAGGTTGCCGAATGACTAATACCAACTTTGGTTAACACATTTTATTTGTATATAAGCAGATGAGCTATACCACCGCAGCGGCGTTGATTTTGTTTTCTTAAGTCATGTCATTAAATGCATGCACATCAAACAGCAATCACTTTTCAGACTTAAAACCTTTATACACAGATTTAACCTGAACAAAGACAGTTTTATACAGTTCCATTACATTATTCTCACCATATAAGTAAAGTGTCCAGTAGTACAGAACCAGGTTATTTCCTCAAGAGCCATGCAGTACAGAATTGGTACAATGCTGAAGTGTCAATGTGAAATGCACGTAAGAAGGCTTTCTGTATCTGTATCTGCATCTTTTTCTGACACCCTAAAGAAAGCAACAAACAGGCAGGCAGAGGAGGGAGTGCACTTTTGCAAGACACCCTGCTGGTCTGTCATGGCTAACTTCAGCAGCTTGACTTGCATAGAAAGTCTTTAGGGCCAAAAGCAGTCATGCTGTAGCTCGAGATGTTGACTATTCAAACAGATCTGAGATCATAGCACAGCAGCTAACCATGACCCAGAAATAAACAGTCAGCGTATGGTTTTATAAAGATTTGGGAAATGTGAACGTTTTTCCAGATGGTACTGACTTTTTTTTTCCTAACAGCAAAAACAACGTCCAAACCAAACCATAAACACTAATTTAACGATAAAATTATGTAACAGAATTGATCAGACAACTTGGACAAGATGTCAAATAGGTCATTCTAAAGTGGCCCACCAGCACCTTGTAAAGGGGGAGTGCCCTCATCATCTTGTGACAGGTGCCTTACTGAAAACGCAGTAAAACATATCATCTCAGAAACAGGTAATACAAAGATGTTGGAAGTAGACAAAAATGCAGAAGGTCACAGATTGTGTTTGAAATGTCAAAAATGCCCAAAAGGAGTTAACTGTGACTTTTTTTAAATAAAAAAAGTACTGCTTTAAACTTTGTACCTTAAACAGAGCCAAGATATAATTCATGGCATTAAAACCAAAACAAACAAATGTACAACATGATGCAGTATGTGACTTAGAAGGTATTGTGTTTTATTTTAAAGAATTACATTACTTAAAGCACAATTTTAAAGTAATGTAGTACAGTCCGGCACACTGCAGAAGTTCTTTTTGTATATTTTATACAATTTCTGCCTAAACCTTGATACACTTATTAAGAATGGAAAACAAAGTTTTTCTCCAGGAAATGTATTGATTCTCTTTTTGAATGCACTGTTGCAAGTTTTCTGTCATTCATAAGGTTCATTCCTAAGGTGAAGAAACCATGTCAGCAGTTTGGAAATATTGTAGCCTATGTTTAGCACATCTGAATGTTAAACGATGGATGCACATGATAGTTTTGTTATAGTCAGAAAGCGAAGAAAATCTTATGAACTAAAACATGTTTTGAAAGTCATTGTAAGTAATGTAAGATTATTATTATTATTATTATTATAGGCAAGTAGCCAAATGAATCTTGTTCTTGGTATGACATAAAGCGGTATTGGCGTATCCGTACATATCTGTATTGTAATTTATCAATATAGGCTTGCACTTATCTTTAAACTGTTGGTTTCCAGGTCACACGTTATAACCAGGTCTTCTATTTTTATTTCTGTTACAGTGTGTACTGTGATTTCCTTGGTCTAATAGTATCTCCCTCTTTCTCTTTGCCTTTCCAATTTTTCATTACTCCTGCCCCTCTTTCTCTATTCCTTCATTTAAACACCTGACCCCATTAATTCTCATGCCACTTCCATCATTTTGTTGCTGATGCTTTTTGTTTCCCATTGCATCCTTTGCGTTTGAACATTGTTTGCTGCTAGCAGACCCCATAGACTCAGATATTGATTTGTTTGAACTGTTTCATCATACCCCTCATACCTCAGCACCCGAGCCCCCTCCAATGCTCCCTCCTGTGGGTGTTCAGGCTTCTGTCATCAGCCATGATGCCATCAAAGTCTCCTGGGCAGATAACTCTCTGCCCAAGAACCAGAAGATCACCGACTCCAGATACTACACTGTTCGTTGGAAGACCAACATACCTGCCAACACCAAATATAAGGTGCTACAAATAATCATAGAAAAAAAAGCTTTGTTGTTATATATAAGCATATTACTGAACTCTTGTCATCTATGATCACTAGTCTCTTTGCAGTCAGTCATCTTAATCACTTTTGACTGGTTTCCATTTGGGTATTTAGCACATGCTTATAGTGCTTCCAAGTGGGCAAGGGTTCAAATTGCATCAAGCTTGTAAAAAAATGTACATTTTTTTCAGAATAATTCCTTTCGCTCAATGACAAATGAAAGTATGGGATACATTTTTTAAAGAAAAGTCCAAGTATTGTTAAAATGGTTTGAAAATGAATTCTTGTTGTATATGTAGGTTGCAAACACCACTACACTGACGCACACAGTGACAAACCTGAAACCAAACACACTGTATGAGTTCTCAGTCATGGTGACAAAGGGTAGAAGGAGCAGCACATGGAGCATGACGGCTCACGGCACCACCTTTGAAACACGTAAGAACACTCAGTCACTTAAGGTGGCTGTGTCTCTATCTCAAATTTTGTATGCCTGCCAAGATTTCCTTTTGTGAAAAAAAAAAAAGTTTTTCCTAGCTGTAATTTACAAAACACCTGAATGCTTTTGTGCCATGAATACTCGCTGATACACAAAAGCTATGAGGACTGGGTTGGGTATCTGTAGTTCTTTGTTTCCATAGTTCCCACATCTGCTCCAAAAGACGTCACGGTGGTAAGTAAAGAGGGACGTCCACGCACCATCAACATCAACTGGCAGCCACCATCCGAGGCCAATGGCAAAATAACAGGTACTCAACAAGATCAAATCGGACTTTTTGAATAGTAAATGGCTGAACATTCATGTAATAAAATGCAGGCTCTGCACATCCATGCTGAATAAGTAAATAAATAAATAATAATAAGTTATAAACTTATATAGCGCCTTTCACAAACTCAAGGTCGCTTTACAAGCTCGTACACAACAATTACATTAAACAAAATCATATGTTTAAGAAGAGGAAAAGTATAGCTGGAACAGATGTGTTTTAAGAGAGGTTTTAAATTTAGGTAGAGAAGTGGCAGAGCACAGAGCAAATGGTAAAGGGTTCCAGATTGAAGGAACAGCAACACTGAACAAGCGACCCCCTACGGTGCTCAGCCTGAACCTTGGAACTGTCAGTAGTCTGGCATCAAACGATCTGAGGCTATGGGATGGGTTATACATTTTTAAAAGATCTGAGATTTAAACAGGACAGAAGAAAGGGCTGCGTATGAAATAGCTACTTCCTTATTCATATTACACTATATAGAGAGAAACTATTTAGTGTCTGTTTTGAGTAGCAATTGAAACACAATCTACTCAGCATTCAGGTTTGTCAGAGGCTACCTTTGGGTAGCATACTTCTTGGTGAGAGATCACTGACTGCTAGACATGACTTTATGACAAAAAATAGCTGGGCCGGTTGATTCTGGACACAACAGCAGGTTGCCAAAGATGACGTTCCAGCTGCTCTCAAATGCTCGATCTGGTGACCAGGCAGGCCTAGTGTTGCAATTTTAACAGTGATATTCCTGGGAAACCCTTGTGTGTGTGTGTGAGTGACTATTATCCTGCTGGAAAATGGCAGTTGGAAACTGTGTCATCATGAGCGACAACATGGCCGCAGGATGCCCTGCACATATCACTTCGCTGCTACTGTCCCTCATATCACTATTAGTAGTAGTGCTAGTTGTATGCGATGGCTTCCCAGATAATCAGACCAGCAGTTGGGGCTCCAGAGCATACATTTTAATAAAGGATTGAACTGCATACCACTGTTATCACTTAAATATCTGCCTGAGACACAACTGCTTGCTGAGTTTTGCAGCAATCTGACATTGCTATTTGGGAGCTTAATTTTTTTGTCAAATATATTTTATTTATTATACTTATTCATTATATTTTAACTGTCCTCTTATTTTTATAATTAGTTTTTATTTACTTACTGATACTGTGTGTGTGTCTATATATATGTATGTATGTATGTGTGTGTATGTATATATATATATATTTGTGTGTGTGTGTGTATATATATATGTGTGTATGTATGTGTGTATATATATATAAACTCGTTCTTATATAACCTTGTGTGCACATTTTAACTTTGAGTATGTCACTGAAATGGATACTGATGAAGATTGCAACGTTAAAGAAGCCAAATAATCAATCCAAGAAATCTTACGTATATAATATAGGCTGCATTTCGAGTCTTGGTCCTCCCAAAGTTACTTCTTTATAACATTATGGGAGTTTTAGTTTGCCACTGTTACCTGTTATGTTTGCTTAATTGGGGATTTACTTAGAGCATGGTAAACAGCACAATAGAAATAAGTTTGACTTGATGCATGACTTGATAAATTTCTAAGCATGATGTCAGAATGGCAACAAGTAAAAAATGTTATTTAAGAAATGTGAATAGTTCCTAAGACTGGTATCTAGAATGTATATTTTTTACTTATTTACCTTTCTACATATTTACCTAGTAGTGTGCTTGTAGCAGTGTTGATTTGTGTGGCCATGCTAAATGTCAGCTCTTCCCCTCCAGGTTACATCATTTACTACAGTACTGATGTTAATACAGAGGTACATGACTGGGTCGTAGAGCCAGTGATGGGGAACAGACTGACCCACCAGATCCAGGAGCTCACACTAGACACTGCCTACTACTTTAAGATTCAGGCTCGCAACTCAAAAGGAATGGGACCTCTCTCTGACACAGTGCAGTTCCGTACACCAAAAGGTAACAGGATCAGCTAAGAATGATTTGGAGCTGACTGAGAAACCATGGTTTCATATATATATATATATATATATATATATATATTAATAATGACACAACTCGAACAATAAGCAGTTTCGCAGACAGTATAATAAGGATGGCAGAGAATATTATTTTTTCAAATTTTTTGACTCCTTTAACCCTGTCTACATGTAATTCTTAATTGAGTCTGTCCCTCTGTCTGGCTGTTTGCTTCTTTTAGCTGAACCATCTGACAAAATGTCAAATGATCAAGGTAACTGTTTAACCGTTTTGTCTTTTTATTTTTTACCTCTCTTTTTTAAATAAATTCATATATATTGCTCCTAAATCTTTACCTTGCTCTCAGTAGGCTTTCAGGGCAAGCCGGGAGGTGGTTCTTTGCCTGGACATGGATTCGGGTCCTCCTTAGGTAAATATGGACTCTGCACACATACTTGCACCTTACAGTTACACTGTACACATATCCTCATACGCTTTCTCACTTCCATTCACAGATAAACCAGGCATAACAGGCAGCCAGGACAATCACATCCTGGTCATTGTCATCATTGTTTCTGTAGGAGTGTTCACCATCATCACCGTGGTGGTGGGTGCATTCCTCTGCACTCGGCGCTCAAACTCCCAGCAGAAAAAGTGAGGCGTGAAATATTATTAAAACACAAAAAGATGAATAAAGTCACGATGTTGCCATTAAACAAAAAAAATCTGTTGTTAAAAAGCAGGCATTTCTTTCACATCTGTAGGAAGCGAGCAGCCTCCAAGTCCAGTAATGCCACCCATAAATATAAAAGCACCTCTAAAGACTTGAAACCTCCTGACTTGTGGATTCACCATGAACGGTTAGAGATGAAGTCCATAGACAAATCGCCTGAACCCAATGTGGTTATGACAGAAACACCAATTCCCCGTAGCACACATGAGCCATCCAGCCATGAACCTGCACAACAAAGACAAACCATGTACAGAGGTACAGTATGCTACTAAATGTAATCCTGTTTTGTGTATAAATGGTTAGCCTTTTATGTAAATAATGTTGTTTTTATTACGCTAGCCTGATATTCAAACCATTGGCATCTAGAAATTCAATCTGAGAAACAGAAGTCTGAAGCAAAAATAAATTGATTAGGCTGTTACCCGTTTCCAGTAACAACAATACACTGAAAAATATATCCGAAAGTCCGAAAAAAGTTATTCTGGTATTTTCAAAGATTAAACTGACATACATAAGAACGATTAGGAGTTCTGTGAGAAACAATGGACATTCCCTTTTTACCAAGTTACATATACAGGCATGCACCATTTAACAACCATGTTACGCTGTGAGAAACAGGTCGTTGATTGATTTGGTTGTTGACCGGACATGACCGTGAAATGTACAAGCACCCTAATGATCACACACATGGTGGAACCAAAATATAAACGCACACAATAGAATAGAAACATTAGAAAAATAGAAAATTTCACATATCTGTTTGAGTCAGTGTTCTAATATGTCAGTATGCAACACAGACCATTAATGTTGTTTTTAATTAGGCACATTGTTAATGCAAAGTCAAAATCAATATTTTCAAATAAATCAAATAACAATTTGTAAACAAAATGTCAAAGTATGGCATAAATGATTGCAGTAAAAATATGCACGCTAAACCATTTCTCATTTAGCCAGATGTTTATGCTGCAATGTCTGGAGTTAAATACAGATTATTCATTCCTATTATTTGTTGTCTTTTTTACAAGACCCCAATCTTTAAAGTGAACAGATGATGATTGGATGCTCGTTATATGGCACTTACCTGTAGCAGGGTTTGACTGTGTATCACACAATAATCTTGGCTCAAACTCTTGTGGGGAAAGCAATCTCAGGAGAGCAGTTATGAATTTCCTCAGTAGTCAAGTTAATTCAAATGCATGTTTATAGAGACTGGGTGAGAGCTTTTTTTATCTTTGTGTATACACAGGTCAAGAGGTTGAAGAGAGTGTGTCTGCTCTGGCAGCAAGAAGAGGAGTGAGGCCCAAAATAATTATGCCTTTCGACTCACAGCCCCCACAGCGTAAGCTTTATTAAATCCAGAAAAACCTTTAAACCTAATAAAAACATATAATCCCTACACATACTGTAAAACATGTATTATCTTACACATGTTAAACTGGAAATCATGTAAAAAAAAATGTCTGTATTGCCAGTCCATTCTCTTCCACCTAACCAGTGGGGAACATTTCTCATTGCATTGTAAGATCCAGCCTGGATCCTTTTGTTTTAATAATCCACATCATTTACTTTGCATATTCTCAGCTGTCATTAGTGCCCATCCCATCCATTCTCTTGACCATCTTCATCACCACCATCACTATCACGCTGCACCGCGTGGTTACCTCCATCATCAGATCAGCCTGAGGGCTCCTGCTTCACCCTCCTCATCTGGTTTTTATTTAGATAGACCTCCTTCTTCAGGTGAGACTCATGTTTGTATTCTTAAAGCAGAGTTAAAATGGTAGGTCGACTGGGTTTTAAGGGATAGAGTTTTGTTTTCTAAGTTCAAAAGTTTATAACAAGTAGCCAGTACGTATTGTCTAAACCTGGGATTATCAATCAGCGGTGCTTTTATTCTTCTTAGTAGAGAAAACCCATTCGAATCTTAGACATTACCTCATTCTAATAAAAACAGCAGCCCAGTAGCATTATCCAACTAAAACTCTGTTAGGACTTGATGTAGGGCAAAACACCAAATGTGGTCAAATGAGAGGGACAAAATAAAAGAGAATTTTAGATGTGCGACTGCAATATGTCTTCACGTGTGTGTTAAACAAAAAAGGTGAGTCTTTATTTGCCTGTTGAAGTCAGTAAGATACTTTTCAGATATCCAGTGAAAGTTCATTCCAAGACCAAGGTACCAGTACAGAGAAGAATCTTAATTTTGAGACATGGGTCTAGGATGGGCCGGGCTTGACTCGTGAAAGAAAAGATTGCAGTTTGGAATTTGATCAAACCCTTTAGATAGAAATCAGTTTTTAGCTCTGTATGCGAGCATTTGTGTTTTAATTTTGTCGTACAGGGTGAGACAATGATGGGAATGCAGCAGTGCGCTGACATGAGAAAACTTGGTAACTTAAAAACCAGACATGCTGCTGTGTTTTGAATCAGGAGCTTAGTTCTGGCTGTACTCATGTGAATATCTGCTAGGAGAGCCTTGCAATTGTCTAGCTGTGCCATGTCAAGAGGCTGTACGAACCCCCAGCAATTTGCAATAGCTGTTACATCATCATAGCAATAAAGCACTGCATGCTACCAATAACACAAGAATTAGAGACAGTCTGAGAATCCCCAGGAATATCCCAGATGGGCTGAAAGAAGAATGTATAAGCACAACTGTCTTGCGTATCCTACACACATGGCAATTAAAAGCAAACTATGACATTCCCTAAGTAGCAGTAAAATGATCAACTTAACCTAAGAATAAGAATATTACCAAATAGGGGCAGCCCATTCAAACAAACAAAAACAATCTTCAGGTTGGACAAAGCACCTGGTGGAGAAAGAGGTACCTGCCTGACCATGTCTGTTTGGCGATACGAGTCGAGAAACTCAACTGGTTATCACAGACTAATCCGGGGGTTCTTTCATTATTGGAGGTTGACAAGGCTGTATGTCTGCAGGAATATTAAAAGGCTCAGTCTCGCCGTGGATTAACTTTATGGGATGAGCCACCATGTGAGGTTATCGGTGTTTTTAATTATAGATTAATTTATCATTACTATAGATTATTTTTATATATCTTGTAGTTGTCAAACAGTAATGATCGGAACTGAAGAAAGTATGACAGCTCAGAAACTAGCACAGTTTCTGTGGAGTGTTCTGCCAGACTGAATGATGTACTGTAGGTCATTTGGAATGAAATCGACAAACAGCTGATTGCAGACAGCATATCCAAAATTTTAGGAGATATAGAGAAGTGTTAGCAGTCTACAGTTGTTGATGTCTGAGACAGAGTGTAGGCCTTGATAAGTGTAAGCTTCTACAGAAGATGGCCAGCTCCTGACATCTTGACAGGAGAGGGAACATGACCAAGCATCAAGTACACAACATGCAATATGTTTTGAAAAAAAAGGATAGTGAAAAGTATGATAGAAGAGAAAGAATATCAGTTTATTTTTAATCCTTTCATCAGATGATGAGACAAAGTATCATGGTTTGTGAGAAGAAAGAGATGGGTTACTGAGTAAGGCAGATGCTTCCAGCGTTTCTTTGTAGGAAGATGTTATGGCAGCAGTCACATGGGATGAGAACTTATGGGAATGCAGTTCAGCATCAAGCTTTGACTTTTTCCAATTTCTCTGTGCAGCATTTAGTTCTTTGAGAATCATGCAGCACATCTAACAGCCAAGTGCATGATGAAAAATGATTTTCTTGTTCTGGAGGAGACATGGGCAGAACAGATCAGTTGTTGGAGAGAGTGAAGATATACCTGAATAGGTGGCAGATTCAGGTGTAATGGCAGAAAATTTATTGAGGTGTGGTAAAGTTGTTAGGTAACAAAAAGGTGGAAAGATGAGTTGAAAATGACAACAGAGGATAAGAGACAGGAACACTGGATTTTTTTTAAGGGAATGTCATTAAAGTCACCAAGCTGTGTAAGAGGAGACACATCTGGAGCGAAGAGACTCAACAGTTCCAACACCTCAAATGTGAGAACCAACTGTTCACTTACCTTGGTATATATCCCAGAACTTAACATGCTGTTATAATGGGATATTTTAGCCCTATTTGTTATTCCGTCTGTGTGTGGTTTTAATGTTTTCATGTTATTTGCTTACTGGTGTATATTCTGTGTTCACATGCAAGATCCATGTTGTGTTGATTAACATAAAACATAACATAAACCACTCGCAGTGCACTAAAAAAGAGAGATCTAATCACATACAAAACTAACATTTTAGAATTGTATGGGACTGATTTGATGCTATTTAAGGTAGGGCTTAGCTCATGTATTTTTTTGCTCTTGATATCAATAGCATGTTGTTATATTATGAGTCTTATGGGGACAAAGTGGTTAACACTGTTACCTCAGAGAAGAGAAGCAGATTTGAGACCCAGTTTGCATATCCTGCCTATGTATGTTTGGGTTACTGCCCATATTCCAGTGGCATGTCAGGTCAGTTGGGGTCTTTAAAGAGTCCCAGTGTGAGTGAGTTTGCATTTGTTCTACAATGGACTGGTGCATTGACTATGGTTGGCTTGACCCCACTCATGCATTCCTGAATTGTATTAAGCAGGTATAGAAACTGAGTGAGTAAGATGTGATTATGGTGTGACCACCCCTGCTATAATGTGTGAAATGATCCCTTTTTGCAGTGTTTAAATTAATATACAGTCATCACATAATCACATTATACACTGACTGCAGGAAGGCATCCCATGGTGCATGTTCCCAGTGTGTAATACATCCATAAATCTCTATCGTTCAGTTTTTAATGTACTTTAAAAATAAACATGTATGTGTGCTTAGAATCTACAAGGACTCAGGCCACCGTCCCTGAGCCACCGGTGGCTCCGACTCTAGCGTCCAGCACAACAGACCTGCAGCACACAGAGGCTCTGATTAAAGAGGATGTGCAGTGCTACAGACCTCCAACAGCCCATGTTCATCCCACACACCCTATGAAGAGCTTTACTGTTCCCAATGTCAGTGTCTCAACACACAGCTCACCCAGCTCTGCTCTTCCCTGCACCTCAGGTCAGTGTGCATCCTCACACAAACGCCCTACTGTCATATGTATATAGTCATTAAAAAGCTTTAAAGTAATCTCCACACAGTCTGCATTGTGAATAATGATGTCCACGATGTCCATAGTGTAACCAATAACATTGTACAACACTGTTAACACTAGATCACATGAAATATTCAAGTGTAAATACGAACACTGGCAGATATTTTAGGTTAAAGGCTACAACCTGTGAAATCGTATTTCTGTTTACTTTCACCTTTAGCTACTGGTGCAAAGACTGCGGGTATTGGCACCCTGGGCAGAGCCCGTGCACCTGTGGCAGTTACTGTGCCCAATGCTCCTGATCAAACAGAGCTCAGCAAAATGCTGCCACAGAAAGAGATTGTAAGTTCATTATTTTCTTCTCACATTCTTCAGCTCGAAGACTAACAATCACCCTTTCTGTGCGTTTCATCTCATCTTTTCTGG
Source organism: Parotocinclus haroldoi (assembly GCA_034779995.1). Classification (NCBI taxonomy): domain Eukaryota; kingdom Metazoa; phylum Chordata; class Actinopteri; order Siluriformes; family Loricariidae; genus Parotocinclus; species Parotocinclus haroldoi. The sequence goes on from JAUZST010013128.1 coordinate 30,007, forward strand.
CTTCATTCAGACATTTTGGACCTACCGATATTGTTGTCAAACTAAAACACTTTAAAAACTAAAGCTAAAACACTTAGCATTTAAAAACATGTTTTCATATCAGTTTTAATCCCCTGAACCCACTTTGCTCTTTCTCACCTCACTTTCAATGGCACTGTTTCAGTGTTGGGGGTCTGCACATGTACAGTACCATGTAAAAGTCTTAGGTTGCCTAAGAGTGCCAGAGATCCCCGGTTCAGTCCCGGCCTTGAACTCCAACTGCTAACTCCAATTCCCTGTGTCAATTTACCCCAAAGACATGCATTTAGTTAAGTGGTTGTTTTAACATGAACCTAACTTGGTTTATACAAATGGCGGTGCGTTATTGTATTTATTTAAGGCCAAAAAGCATCTAAAACATTTGCACAGTACTGTATTTATAGTGGATTCAGAAAGCATTCTGAAGCCTCCATTTTTTGGGATCTTTGTGCTATTACAGTGGGATAAAAAATATGATTATTATCTATATAAATAGTAAACATATTCAACTACTGAAATCTAAAAGTGTTCAGACCATTAACTCAGTACTTTTGTTCCATTGGCTGCTGAGATTATCATCCTTCTGGCAGGATCTCCCATCTCTGCAAAGCTCTGCTGATTTGTTGGTTTCTTGGTTACCTTGACCATGGGCCTTCTCGATCAGTTATTCAGTAGGAAGACTACTGTTTGTTCAGAACTTTTCCACCTCACAGTTATTATGGCTTCAGTTCTCATGGGAACATTGAAAGCTGTATAAATGGTTTTATACCCAGGTTTTATTGCAGTGGACTACAGGTATGGAATCATAACACTTGACTGATGTTTATCCAGTTGGTTTACTTTTTATCAAATGAAAACAATCACACACATGATGCAAATATTTTGTTCCAATATCGAAACGTTCTTGCTTCACAAAGCACGCCCAATTAATACCTCAGTTGTTTTATTTAATGGTATATTTATAAATATTTCACATTTTTATTTCAAACAAATATTGCCATAATTATAGCAATGCAAACTGCAGTTAAAATCCAGTTGAACTGTTTGTATTTGCATAATGTATAACAAAACATGAGAAATGTCAGTTGAAACAATGGAAAGGTTTATAAAACTAAAGAAGAAAATCCATGACAGTGTTGAAAAATGTTGATTATTCCCAGACAGTTTTGTCCAAAATTGGTGCAAACAAAATAAACAAAGTAAGGTTATAAAAGGAAAACATGGCTAAACCAGTTTGGACGTCAAAATCATTTAAACATGGATCATTTATAGTAGTATGCCATGAAAATAGAAAGTACACAATAAAACAAATGGAAATCAAATAGTCATACAAAAGAGTCAATGTTTGTGACAGAATTATAAGAAATTTACTGTAAATGTAATAAATGTAATAAAATTCACAAATAGAACTGGCAAGTGAAGACCAGAACTAAAATCCAAACAGAGGAAAACAAGGTTATGGTGGGCTAAAGACATAAAATGATGGTGTGTGGATAATTCAAAACTGCATTGGACAAGTGGATGATGCTCGAAGTTTTCCCCACTCATGTGTGATATGGCGTTTCATGTCAAGTTAAAAAAAAAAAACATGTTAAAAAAGTAGATGGCACTCAGAATTGAGTGTTTTAATAATATATTTTCTTTGTAAAAAGTATTTTGCTGTCATATCTGTGGTTTTCTTATTTGCTGTGTGAACGTTCTGCAAGTGTGGTGATTCCATAGTTTCTGTCAGGGGACGTATATACACACACAGAGAAAACCCACGCAGACACGGGTTGGGCCGGGACTCATACCTGGGTCTCTTACCTGAGTTGAGGTGACCGTGTGAACGACTGCACCACTGTTCTTCATAGGAGTGTAATGATGTGCCAGTGTCTCAGTCTGCATCGTAAAGATGCCTTCTGTTCATTATGTCATCCAATGCAGTTGCATTTTTTCAACACCAGAGTGCACACATCATGCTCCCACAGGCGTTTTTTTTATGCAAAAAGGGTACACCATTCTGAATTTAGTTGTTCTTCAGAAATAAAAAAAGGTGCAACAGAGCTTTTTTTGACAATTTTAAATCTCGCATTCAGGGAACTAAAGGGTTTTTTTCTTTAGTTTAACTTCTTATGTGCATTGTTTTGCATTGTTTACTTTAAAAAAATTAAAAATTGTAAGAAATAGAATCTTTAGCAGAGTGCATCGTTAAAACTTTAGTTCTGCCCAAAAGATATTTCTTCGATATTTCTTCGAATATTTTTTAATTTACAAAAATGCTTCTTCTTTGTAATTATGGATTACTGAGTGAAGATGTGTGTGTGTGGGTGTGTGTGTGTGGGTGTGTGTGGTGGGGGGTGGCAGTTGTATCCATAGCATAGTAACCTGTTCAAAAACTGAAAGGGTCTGAATGCTTTCTGAATCCAACTGCACCATCTTTATCTTCTTCTCTTTGTCTCCCTCTGCTTATACCCCTTCTCTCTTGTTACCGTGCATCCATTGTTCTGGCCGTAGCAGTAACTCTAACCTAGCTTCCCCTGCATTGCTCTCTAAGGCGTACAAGACAGATGAGCTGTCAGAAGAGATGGCTCATCTGGAGGGCTTGATGAAAGACCTGAACGCCATCACTACAGCCTGACAGAACTAAACTTCTCCTGAGACCAAACACAAACTCTGAGTATTTGAGAGGAATCACAGATCACTGTGGCTGGATTCTTAGCAAGTGACGAGAAGACTCGCTTTAAGATTGCCCTGGACCAGAGAGTAAAATTAGAGGACAGGAAATGACTCCAGCAAACATGATTTAGCCCTTTTATATCTGGACATGGTGGACTACAATATCATTGTTTATGTTTGGATGTATATGGACACATGTATATATTAAGTTTGTTCTTTATATGTACTCATTCATACATACAGATGGGAATGTGTGTATTTATACTGACTCCGTTTAAAGTAGATGAAACGTTTACATTTACTCATGGATAAATGGGAACAAGCTGTCATATGGGTATAGACTCATCCCATAATGAATGGTTTCTACTCTTCATTGAAAAAATGCACATGTTCAGTATTAGTGATTTACAGAAACATTTCCTTTTGCATTGCATTGTCTTTTCCAAGGGAATCTCGTAGCATGGAAAGAAAATAATTTATAAAATGATTGGTTGCTGAAAAAACTATTTTTGCTATGGAATGTTACATCAGTTTAGCAACGCTGTAGCACATGGCGTTTAATACTGAGACATTTGGACAGCGGGTCTTCAGTACGTCCTCTGCTCACTATTCATCCACCAGATCAGCAAAAGAAGGGTGTGAGCTGTTATCAGCCGAAACTAGATAAAGATGTCAATCCTTTTGTCTTTAACTTCTTTCACCGGAAGAGGATCAGAAGTGAATGATAACTTTGAAGCAGAAAGAAATTTTATTCTTTCTACACTATCAAAAAAGGACAAGTTTTTTATTAATGTGTGTTTTTATAAGGGGAAAATGTATTGCTTTGTAAACGTACTTGTAAATTATGATGATGTTAATGTTTACCCATCACTCCTCCTCCCACTGAAGGGCAGAACTGAACTCTGCAATGCTATGTGTATTTACTTTTCCACCCTCCTACACCTGAGAATAAATGTGACTGTAAGAAATATGAGGAAAGAATAAAGTCAGTGTTTGTAACCGCGTTTACATCTATGTTGGGTGAGAATTTCAGATGCTGAGCCAGTGGAATGGAAGCTGCATGCTCAACTTCAGTTGTATATTTTGTATGGATTTTAAAAAGGGATCTCTGGTTTTATGTTGAGTATCAAACGATTTTAAGTAACAATGTACCTGGTTCTATGTTTTGATTTGGTCCTCTGTTACAAGCTGTCTGATTGTATTCATCCTGATTGTATTTGCTTTTGTATAACAATGTTGGCAGTCCAGTGGAAAATGCATTCAAATACATTTTTCAAAATTTGTCTTATCTTTTATCATAAGCATTGTATCTAAACCAAAACATGCATTTGTGTCAGTGTCAGTATTTTTTAAAACTGTAATTTCATGTTGTAAGAGAGGTTATTTATTATATATCTGTGAGCTATTGGGAATGCATAGATACTGCCTGTGCTGGTGTGGGTTTGAGGCTGGGTGGTGCCTTCTGACCTAAGTCAGTACAAGAGAGGATAGTTGTGGGAGAGTGTCCAACAGTGACACCTTTTGGGCCCTAAGTCATGGATTGGTGGCCTGTCCTGGGTATGCATCCATTTGAACCCCATGAATTACTGAATAGTCTCTATCCAGGCCTAGGACATGGACATGGACATGGAGACAGGTAAAATGAGAAGACATACCAGAACATTGACCTTTTTTGATGGTGATGGGTCATGATTAGCTGTACTAGTTTAACCACGAGTCAGAAGACTTTCAGCCTGCTGACCTTGTTACTGCGGTACACTTCTTTTTATTTTTCCTCAGTTGTGTCAGATTATATTTGAGGACATTTATAGAGGAATTTATTAGTAAAAGCTTTGATAATGAATGGAATAATTTGTGTACTTTTACGTTACAAGCAAAAAATGTTCCAAACTATTTTGTATGAATACATTACTCTTTAAAATATTTTATTATTAGAGTGACACTACCTGACACTGTAGGCCTTTATTTGTATCTTCAGTTAGAAAAATGCCTACATTTTTCGATCACAATCGTTTAGGAAAAATGGTATGGTGGTGGAGAAACTGTATTCAGCCGTTCATGTTTCTTATTCTATACAGAATGATTCTTAATTGTCTGTGAGTGAAGGTCTCGGCACCAACCAGATAGCCTTCTGCCTTCTGGTCAGTACAAGAGAGGATAGTGGTGGGAGAGTGTCCAACAGTGACACGGTTTGAGCCCTGAGTGATGAATTGGTGGCCTGTCCTGGGTATGCATCCCTTTGAACCCCATGAATTACTGAATAGTCTCTATCCAGGCCTAGGACATGGGCATGGAAATCCTTTTTTTTTTTTTAGGATGGGTTGCTTAATACGGTATTTCATGGATCCTATTTGACTGATGATGTTTAAGTGTTATGTGTAGCTTTTGGTTTGAATGCAAAATGAAAGAATAAGCGAGTGAGTGAATGAAAGCAATGTAAAAAATTTAATTATTACAAAGCCAGAAAGTCTTAAAATTGATAATAAATGGTCCAACAAACTCTGTATGAGTAAGACTTATAAGATGGCATTTAAAATGTTGAAGAATACACTTAATTTCAGTGTAATTTTGAAGTGTGTTTAAGACTGAAGTTACAGAATGAACGTTGTTTGCCTTTTAAAAAAACTTTGGTGATTAGGGCGACTCAGTGGGTATCATCTATGCCTTACAGCAAGAAGGTCCTGGGTTCGATCATAGGTGAAGTTTGCATGGTCTCTCCCTATGAGCACGTCTACTCTGGGTACTCCAGTTCAATTGAGGTGTATTACAATAACAAATTTTGTTTTACAGTGGTACGCTTTTCCCATTTTGAGAATTATTTTCGAAAGGATTATTTTCAGCCATTTAACTTAGACATTTAAAAGGGATCCTGTTTAAGTAAGATTTTACTAGTATAAGATTATTTTCCAGTGTTTGCACTGTTGACTTAATTACGATATATCTATATGACCAATCAACAATTGCACGTCCTACATTTTCTGAAGAATCATGGATCATTTGTTTAGTCCTACCTAGTACTTACCAATATTATTAACATGTAAACCCACAAATAACATGTCTAGTTATTCTTCTACCAGTTTGTCCAATCAAAAATTTCTGCTCCCAACAAGTCCCTAAGTTAAATATACTGCTGAAAAAAATACTTGTACTTCAAAATTTAATCTCCCATAATGAAATATCCCTTAATTTTTGAGCAGTGATACAGTTGTGCTTTAAAGTTTGTGAGCCTGTTAAGAATTGTTTATATTTCTGCATAATATGACCTAAAACATCATTATAATTTCACACACGTTCTAGGTAAGTGGTCAACCAACCAAGATCATACCAAAATCAAGGTGAGCAAGATAAGCTTAAGGAACCCAGGGTTCACCATTAGGAGATCACTGAACACCATGTGCATCACAGGGTTGCAAGGAGAAAGCCACTGCTGTCCTGTTGCAGTTTGCTAAACATCACATAGATATGCCAGAATGGACTAAACATACTGCTCCTGAAAATGTAACTTATTTAATAATAAGCAGTGTATTCTCTCAACTGAAGGGTTTTGGTGTAGTTAGTCCTGTGTGGGGTCTGGGGTTACACCAGATACTGAAAGTCAAACTTTGCCTTTCAATAAAATTAAATGTCATTTATTTATATTTATTTTATTCAATAAATAAAACATCTACTGTACTATTCTGTCTTATTTGTTTAAAGGAGTCAAAGTTTAAAGCAATAAATTAATTAATTAATTAATTAATTAATTAAATAAAACTATCAATAACACCTAAAATGATAATGGATTATGATTTATGTGGTATACAGATTAAAAACTACCTGATCTAAATATGTTGTGGTAGCTGAGTTGAGTGGAAAAAACAAAACTCTCCATGATCGTTTTGATTCTTTTGAGAGCTCCAAGATTACATACTTTTTACAGTCACTTACAATTTTTGTTCCATCTATGATTTGCTCAGTCACCATACATATTGTGCTTACTTTTTACAATTTAGGGACTTCTTACGACACAAAGGTAGTTTATCATGGGTTTGCACATTATGGAGCAGTTAAACCTTTGTCCATGCTACAACAGATAAGGTACAAGCGTTAAAATCTTTATTAGTTCAAATACATCACATCAGAAATTTACAAAGCAATTGTTTTAAACACGAAAAACTTTATTACGAAATTGTATGAAATAGTTCTTCCTTCCACAAGGTACAAGCGCTTTTTTAAAAGAAAGAAAACTTCTTGAGAGGCAAAAATCAACCATTTAAATCCACAGTTACTCAGACAGTATTTGGATGGTGTTTGATTCGGTCGAGGCTTTATCCTATGGGAGAATAAAGACACCAACATTGAATGTGTGTCCCTAAATGGTACAGATTTCGGAAACAGTAGAGAAAACATCAAGTACAACTACATTGTAAAGACAGAGGGGGAAGCAATTTTACACCCTCGTGTGGCAAGGCCCAATGTCTAATCAAAAACCAAAATTGTAATTGTTTTTGGACAGAACAGAACCGCATGCTGAGTTTTGCAGAAATCTTTCTTGCAGAAAGTTTTCCTTTAAATGCCAGGACTATTCAGTTAGTGACCCTGGCTCATTAGGATATTTTTAAACAGGAATAGTTACACTGATCATTTTAACATACCGTGAACAGACTGTTTATCAATAATGGACAGGAATGTACTTACTTTTTAGGTAATAGAGCCAGTGTGGTTACTGTGCAATGGGAGTGTACTGGCGATAACAATACAACTTGTGGAGGTTATCCACCTTAACCGTTATATTTACTAGACCCTGATACCGTTTCTACTCTATTGCAATTACATGAGCCATGCTTTTGGAATAATTTCTTTTACATCAATAATATCAACCCTAATCGCTTTAAATTTAGATTTGTTCATACATATGGCACATTAATTTATGCAGCTATTTTCTATTGTCAGTTTAAGAATTAATGGCACCTTAACAAGACTGTAAATAAAGAAATGATTCACAAGGCACAATGAAGTCCACTGATTGCAGGTGTAAAACAAAATCTAAAGAGACCAATTATTAACTGAATGTAAGCAACGTCCAATTTTGTTCATAATCCATCTCTGGTGAGTGGACCCTGATGAGGCAATCGTCACTCCAATATGAGTCAGCCCTTAATTTAGTCTATGTACATCAAAATCCAGGCTAGGCCAAAAATAAGACGGAAAGCATACGTACAAATATACAGACACATCCATGAGCTGCGTGACTTCATACCCCCTGTTTTACACAAATCCCAATCAGCTCCCAATGGTAATACCCCTGCAATGCCAAGACCAAAGTATCATGGGAGAGACACCCAGGTTTCGTTTGCATGGTGGCTTTTGGGACTCTTCTGTACTGGCTTTAGTTCCTCTGAAAGGAACTCTGTGCAGCCGAAGCGGCAGCGCTCTGGAACGTGCGATTAGTGAGGACGCCCTGAGAAAATTCCTGCTGGGCTTTCTGGAAGCTGGCACCGGTGCGCCGGTAATGAGAGTGAACCTGAAAACATGCACAAGCACTCAATCAGATGTGATCTTAAAAACACTCTTCCACACTCCCAGTGAAGCCCATGCATATGGGCGTGGCTCAAAATGATGCTTCAGAGACAGAGACACATGGGCTTCAATGAGTCTGTTACCTCTGAGTCTGGAGCTTCAAAGGAGATTTCACACAGAAGGAAATTACAATTGTTTATGTAATTATTTGACTCAGTAATGTATTCAGTCCCTCCTAGAATAAAGAATAAAGGAAGCACCTTGGCAAAACCTTTGCACCTTTACTTGTTGGAGAACTCAAACTACCTGTGTACACTGTATTATTAAGCCAATCACCTTTTGCCCAAAAGCATCAGACCCACTTTCCTAGTGCATGCGTCCCACTAAAATCACATAAATAAACAGTCCATCCTGGTTTATCCTGGATTGCTGAACAGAACTACACATCTTCACCACAGGTACTACATTTCCCATTATCTTTCCTAAAGCCTAAGTGGCTAACATAGTCAGAGCCAGTTTCTTTCACTCTTCTAAATGGAGTAATGGACATCAGTACCTTTTTAAAAAGAAAGTCAGCCACACTACAGATGAGGTAGTGACAGCTCAAAGTTATATGTTTTTGTTTTGGCCATTATATCCACATAACTTAGCAAAGTACATGTTAGACAACTAAAGCAAAGCCTTGAAACAATGAACAAATTCTTAAGTGTTGATTTGTTCAACATGTCTTATTCATGGCTGAGTAACGCCCACTTTAGTGTTAAATCACTTTGTCTATTTAGAATTGAACAGGCTTTTTTTCATGCCTCTACAACTGTCAGGCAAGCAGATGGGTACAGCTGTGCCTCTCTAAATTCTGTATGCACCCCAGTACAAAATGTAGTCCAGAAACATCCCTAATGTGGCCTATATACAGCCAATGACAAAACAAATGAAGCAACCAGATAGAAATGTCAGATTAGTGGAAATCTCTGCATGTACTTTTGTGTGTAGTGAAGGTGTCAACTGGGTCTTAATGGTAGACAATGAAACTGGGAGCTGCTCGTGCTTTTTGGTGCATCAAACAATCCCCTCTACTGGTGGTCTGTCTGGGCTGTCCAGAGCCTGTTCATCATGTGTGTATGCCCTCTGTACCTGGAATCACTGATCCCAAGACCTACTAACAAGCTTGGTCAGAACAGTCTAGATGGCAAGCAATTCATCAAAACGACCATCCTGCCGATGCACCCCCTCTAAGAGTCTGTCAACTGCATTGTAAAGACAGAGGGGGAAGCAATTTTACACCCTCGTGTGGCAAGGCCCAATGTCTAATCAGATCAATATTGTAATTGTTTCTGCACAGAACAGATCCGCATGCTGAGTTTTGCAGAAATCTGACTTTCTATCTGGGTACTTTATTTTTTTGTCTAAAAGCATATAACTTTCTTTTATCAAGCAAGTATCTGTTAATGTACTACTTTAGTATAGCCCAACTACTGAACTACGTCTTTTCCCTATTTGGACAAATGCAATCAATTCTCAACTCACATTAATTTCTGACCAAATGCCAAATAGGATGCACTGTCTAAAGGTCCAGCTAAATGCATATGAGCACCCAAACTCATTGTTTAAATATTTGGTCATTTTTAAAACAGGATTCAATACTGCCATCTGTGGGTTTAATCAAAGATAGGATAAGACTTACCAATTTTAGAAGGAAAACTGACAGCACAGCACATACGGTGAAGAATGCTGCAACAACCATCATCACAATGCTCACAGCTGTATGACTTTTAATCCCAGTGACCGCCGAGATCCAGCCACTAGACACAAACATACGTATAGAAATCCTGTGAGACTTGTCACCTCAAACAGTCGATCAATGAGAAGAGAAATGAAACGGTGAAAAGAAAATGTAGCAGCAGAAATGCAGTAAAAGACCTACACCCGACATTGCAGTGAGAAGTGAAGAAAGGCTTGAGGTATTAGTGCAAGGAGGCTGTGCATCCAGCTTAGAAAACAGAAGCCTTAGGAAGCAGCAGAAAGAGACCTGTCCCACCACCGAGATGAAGAAACAAAGAGCTCGCATAAAAATATACAGTTGCAAGGAAGCAAGCAAACACCCCTTAATTAACATAACAGTATTTTTTATACAGAACTGGGCAAACATATAGGCCACCATTAGGTTAGAAATATCATTCTCTTAGTAATAACCATACAGTGGGGCCAAAAAGTATTTAGTCAGCAACTGGCTGTTTAAGTTCACTGACTTAGAAAGCTGAGAGATACTACAGGAAATCTGTACTACAGGAAATAATGTACTGTGGCAAGTAGTTTGTGTGATTTCCCCTTATACATGAGCAATAGAAGCACCTGGCTTCCTCAGGATGCCAAGTTGATGCTGTCAGAAGGGGAACAGGGTGAATTTGCTAAGAAATGCTAAAGCTCATAAAGATGGAATGAGGATCAGTGGAACAGATTTTTTTTTTTTCATCCAAGTTTCAGAGGCTGTCAAATCCAAGTTTGAAATGTTTGAGTCTAGTTGTTGTCAATATGTTGCATATGGTCATTATACCATTGCTAATACAACAAATCTGGTGGCCATAAGTTTAATGGCCTAATACTTTTGCACAATACTGTATATTGTTAAATACACATCAGTATAACTTTGTGTTTAAATAAGGGAACATTTCTCTGTTTCTGATTCAGATTCATACTTCACTGTAGCATTGTTCACAGGCACATAAAGTAGAACTCTCAAATGCAGGAAGATAAAAGCTGAAGCAGAATTTGGATTTTGGAGCACTTACCTGTTTCCCCAGGAAGGAATACCGACACACTGAATAATTATCACTACCACTTGGACAAAGAAAATGAAGAAGAAGGAAAAGAAACTGAAGGAACTGTCAGTCCTGAAAAGAAAAAAAAAAACACTGTTACTGAGATGGGATTATAGAAATCAGCTGCTTAATCAATACCACAACATGGAATTATGTTAGTTTTGCAGTAGCATTTTACAAATATCTCGCATGTAAGCACTGATCATTTAACAATTCTAAGCTGTGGTCAACATTGTGTAAACGGATGTGAACATTATGCCACAATGTAAAACTACAGTGCACTTCAAATATTGTTTTTAGATTAGCACAGATATTGCTATAGAACCTTACTTGAAAGCCTTGTAAACTGGCCGGAACCAGCAGAGGAAGGAGCATGGTGTGAAGAGTATAAACCACAGGATGGAGAGGCCAAAATCAATTCCATTAGAAGCATTAGCAGTGAAATATGCCAGACACGCCAGTACGTTTAAAAACAAAGTCACACTATACACTGGATGAGAGGGAGATGTAAAGAGGAAAGGACAAAGTAAGAGAAAGAAAAATATGTTATGTAATGTAATTTGCAAAAATCAAAAACAAACGCAAAACCAAAGAATGCCTACTTGTAACAGGTATGTGCCATTTAACGACCTAATGATAAATGACCTTTTACATTTAACTATAAAACTATAATCTAAGGGGTCAAAACTCACAGGACACATTGAGTAAAAAGACACAGGACACGCCGCATGCTTCGACTGTTTGCAAATGCTGACAAAACCCATTGTTGAGGTTTCTTTGTCTTGGGACAACCACTATGTGGCTTGTCATACACTGTCCCACATTATCTCAATTTAGCTATGAGGGACGCAACAGTGCTGTGTGAAATTGATGGTATTTCTCGGGTCGGTTGTTGAAGTTTGCAGTTATGATATGGCAGCTGCGTTTCCCGGACATCACAATAGCCAATAGTCAGTTCCTTGATACAATATGACGGCTTTCAAGATGGTGTCCATGTTCTGAATCTAAAAGATAGACCCCCCCCTCACCCATTACTTGCTGGGGTATTCAGATATATCATTTTCTCTTTTGTTTCTGAAATAACGGTGTTCTGTGTCCTTTGACTCACCCTGTATTTTAAAGCTCTGTATGTTGCGGCCGTAAACAGCCAATCAGATTCAAAAATCAACCGTTAAATTGCAGAAGTCAAAGTTGCCATGACATTTCAATGCCTGATGGTCAGTTTCTTTAGCTAATTTGTTAACAATACAAGGAACTAAGTGGGTAAAATACCTACAACACATTGTGGATTACAAGCCTGGATTTAACTTAAAGTAGGAGACAAAAAACTTTTTGAAATAGTTAATTATGAAATGAAAAATTAATTCTCACACACACACACACACACACACACACACACACACACTACATCACATTACATCACATTACAATGTAAACACACACACAAATTTTTGGATCCAAATGTTGACAAAATGTTATATGTTGATATATCATTTTTTAACCTTTTGTAGGTTACTGTAATGAGATTTTTGCACAGTAATGTGACACACACACACGCACACACGCACACGCGCACACGCGCACGCACACGCACACGCACACACATATATACATATAAACTACATACACGCACACACTCGCACCCGCGCACACACATATAGGCTGCACACGCAAACGCATACGCACACATACACGCACACATACACGCACACATACACGCACACATACACGCACACATACACGCACACATACACGCACACATACATACATACAAATAATATTTATTGTTTGTAATACTTTATATAAATGCTTTTTGGCTATTCCAGAATTATTGTGCTTTTCAATTCAGTTTTAAATGTTTAGTATATGTATAACAGTTTAGGTTTTTGGTCAAGTAATGTGGTTTTTAAAAGGCACATATCTGTATAGTTATTTGGACTGAGAGTTCAGACAATTCTGCTAGTAATTATGCAGCTTTTAATAAATGCATGAAACCGTATTTTAACACAAATATCAATGACTGCAAAATACTAGGTAACAAAGTACATACGCATCCACAGATAATACATCATCTTGCATGTCCGTCTATGCTCTTCTGGAATTTCCTCAGAGAAGTCCTGGTAGAAGCATGGCTTTATTGGAAATATTTTGGGCAATGGAGGCCAGTTGTTCTGTTTGCCTATAAAAAGGAATTGCTATATTAAAAAAAATACATGAACTATAAAACATACTAGTGATTTGTTAATTAGAGAGACATTTACCAGGAACAGCTATGTTATCATACCAGGTATGACATGGTAGTATGTGTGTGTGATGCTGGCATGACTGGGATGAACATAGTTTGCCAGAAGGTGATGAAGAGGAGTACTTATGCACATTACGTAATGAGAAAGTACAGTCACTTTTGCACCAAACAGTTCTAGGGAATAATTAAGGAGGAACTCACTGCCCTGACAACTTTTACGGTTTATGTAGTTTTTTTTTTAGTTTATATAGTTTATGAAGTGACAGAAGCCGCACAAACTGAATTTATACCACTAAAACTCATGTTATAGCTCCTCCGGTAATGCCTGGACTTTACTGTTGGTCTATCGGGTGTGTGTTTGTTTCCATTTTATCTCAAATATCTGTTGTTTATATAAGTGTGAAGCACAAGTATATTTAAAAATGGCAGATGAGCTCAGGCAAATATCCATATACACAGCATTCAAAGTACTACAATTGTCCCTGGTTCCTCCAGTGTCCTAGTAGGTTTATTCCAAAAGACATGCATCGGTCACTCTAAATTGCCCCATGACTTGAGTGTTGATGTAGATGATGCAGATACGACATAATCTAAAAGGTTTTAAGCAGGGCACTGGCTTCCAGAATATCCAGATATTTACTCGAACCCTTTCCAAAAAACTTTATAAATAACAAAAAAAAATTAGTCACCTGTGACCGAACTGTACCTTCTAACATGAAATATCCCCACAAGCTGGGATTTGAATTGGCATGGACTGGACAAGTTTCTGGATGTAGGAAACCATCAATGTTCAGCCACTGAACGTCTTACTCATTGATCCAGTTAGTCCCACATATTTTTGAACATTTTACATCTGAGGATTTTGCAGGCCTGTTCAGATGTGTGACGACTTCTGAATATTCAGAATTCCAATCAGTCACATTTGCAGCCCTGTGAATGTGAGAACTTGTCATCTTGGAACACAGGAATAGGAATGTTGTGTTCCTCAGTAAGATAATGAGCAAAAGGCAAAACCTGGTTGTTTAAAAGTCTCATTCACATGCAGGTACACAGGTATTTATAGCCTGATCATCCTCATGCAACCCCATTTCCATCAGCATGATGGTACTACCATCATAAACACGCAAGGTGACTACAGTTTTGTCCAGAGATCATACACGAATGTTTAAGCTTTAAATTGTATGTTCTTTGTCTGTGGCATCTTAGTAGCATTTCAGCCCTGGGGTTTTATTCACAGCAGGAGAGCCAGTGGCTACTAGTTTGCAAGTGGGTGCTCTTAAGCCTGTAGCTTTCGGGGCAGCTTAGGATTTTAGTATAACGTTGGTTGGCAGGTGATGCTTTCTTGTAAAAGTTGCCTGTAAGAGGTACATGGCACATTTTCTCCCTCCAGTCAGGGAACAGTTTTGTGCTAGCAATGCAGCATATGGTGATTGTAAAACGAGTGTACAATATGCTCTTATTAGATTTTGACATGTCCATTTTTATGTTTATTATAGTCATAAAATGACTGTTCTTACTACTCTATGCCAAATACATTTTCTGCAGATACTGAAGAGTACCTGTGGTTCCCTCTCTGTTCTGCAGTTCCTGTTCTCTGCGCTCGAGCTCAGCAGCTTTCCTCTCCAGCTCTTCTTGTTGTCTCAGCAGGTTAGCCTGTGCTGCGGCTGTAACTGCCTGTGGGAGCAGCACAACATTTCAGCTGCAGTGCTTTCCACATGTGGAGCAATATAGCCAATAAGCAAATAATGCAAACAAACACACTTTTTATGAAAGCTTGCAACAGCATTATCATTCTAACTCTATTTGCTGCTATATTTGAATAAGCTACCTTTTCATGTTCAATTTTGTGTTACCAGATGCAAACAAATGCAGCACTGCATTGTAGAGCACTAACCTGAGGACTTGGCTCTACTGAGGGCTGCAGCACAGCAGGCTGGGAAGGGGCTGCAGAGGCCGGGATAGTGGTGCCTGCCAAAGATCCCTAAGAAAGAGGTGACAAAATATTGCTGCATTACTTATCATTACAAAAAAGAAAAATGTGGCAATATTCACAATGTTTAACAACTACAAATAAATTAGGACAAAAAAATTGCTCCACTGCTCAAAATGTAGTTTAACCAAGCCAGCTGTCTCAGCCTGCACCATCATATGCACAGATTTAATCAGGCACAAATTAATGTATAACAACATTTCAATATATTTAAGCAGTTAAAAAATTCTCGTTCCTCTTCCAGTTAAGCAGAGTTTAACATCCATCCAATCAACAAGCATCAACTTTAACAACTAAGGTTTTATACACTTATAATAAATTAAAACTTTATAGGGGATACAAATCTGTCTTTTATGTCCAGACATTGCTGCCGTAAACAGTTGGTCACCTCAACCAATCATTGATGTGGATCCATCAGCAGAGGTGGCAGTAGAAGCTTAAAAGCGGTTCTGTGCTTGTTTTCTCGCTGTTTAGACTAGAGACTGTTCTTACGTGGCTGATGTGTTAGAGGCTTTGTGTAAGTTACTCGTGTCTGTGTGTACACAACTTGTATGTAAATATCTGTAAAAGGCATCGGGATAAGATAGAGAATGTTTCATTTTTTGTCTTCCATCAAAAAAAAGAATAAGGTCCCTCATGTCTGTTACATCTTTCCCCTAAACAGGTCTGTAGCAATACATTACTGTATTTTCTGTAATTACTGTGGATTTCCACACATTACAAATGCTTTATTTGACCATAGCTATCATGATGCCACCAATGCATTTGAACAAGATACAGCCCAGCCCAGCCATATGGCCTGTAGTTCGTGGCCAGTGACAAATAGCATAGCTATATAGTATAAAATGGAAACTGTGAGAACCATTAAAGATAAAATAACCATTACATATTAAAAAGTAAAATGTTCACATTACTGCCTTTACAATATATTATTTTAAAGTTAAC
>JAUZST010013128.1:46190-64255 GCA_034779995.1 Parotocinclus haroldoi
CAACTCTAGGTTTGAATGAAACATTTGCATAATAGCTTGTATGACAACTTACAGAGTCAGGAGTCGAGAAAGGGAGGAACTGCTGCATATGATCCACTCTAGTGTTGGTCACCTGGGTGACAGAGGGATCCTGTAGAGAACAACATATACAAGTGCCTATAAGGTCATTAACCAACCAGCTGAATTGAACTCAGACAAATGTTTGCACTGTGTAGACATAACAACAGGAGTCACTGACTAATCTATCCTGTGTTAAATGTCAATCATTAATAATACACTGCTCACAAAAAAAAATCTATTTTTGTGACCAGTGTAGTTTAATTAAACTGGAAATATGAACGATAACAGGGGTTTTAAAAAGGAAACAACAAACTGAATTCAAGGCTGCCTGCAAGTAGGTACAGTTTAAGGCCCAAATCAACACAAATTACATATGCTAGTTGTTCTCATTGCAGTAACCTACAAAAGGTTATTAACATAATGGATGTTAAACCATACACACACTCGTACCATGAAATCACCTTGTAACTTGCATTACTAAAGCTATGATGGTGTTTTAGGACAACTCAATAAATCACAAATAAACAGTTAACTCATAACACATGCTCTGTTTTTCAGCCCTATAAGCAAAACCTCGGTTCTTATGGTTCCGATATATCGCTGCCAGGCAGATATTTAATATATGTTTATTCCATAAGAACCAAGTTTTTGCTTATAGGGCTGTAAAACAGTGCAGATGTATTACCTGATATTCATAAAACTCTGGATGTGTCATTTAAGGACTTTGAGTGAAAACAAAAGAAAAAGGTTTATCAATACATGTGATGCACACGTCACTATGAGCTCTCATGGGTTAATCACCAAAATCACAAAACCACATTTGCCAAGGAGATGCGGGAAAATCTGTCTGGTGGCAATCTAATAAAACAAATAAAGGTGACTGCTTGAAGAAAACAATCAAAGTTCCCCAATAATTTATGCACATCCGCTAAATAGGTGTACACTGACATTTTGGAAATTTCTCATTCCATCAATAGAAAATAGGTTTGGTGATCATGAGCCATCTTGCCACAGATGCACCAAAATAAAATTCCAAAATTAGGAGGATATTTTGGGGCAAAAACCTGAACGAAAAGGTTTATTTCTGTGAGGTTTATTTACATTGACGGTACACAATAAAAAAAAAAAAAAACGTATTATGCATACCTCACAAGAATAGTGATTACAGATCGCTCGACTAATGTCTGTGGACATATACTGATTGCAAATATTCGACAAAATCTGATCCATCTAATCATACAACATATCATTTGTAGTGAAGGTAGGCTAAGTGCTATTATCCACATTGTTTTTATTTGCCTTAGAGCAAAAATCAAAAGTGCAAATTTCAGCCAAAAATATCCAGTGGCTGGTATAAAAACGTTTTAAACAGCTTTACCAGGCCGTGGTTAGGCGAGGCTTTCTGATACACCTTAAACTTACTTGATCTAATCCCTTTGCGTCACATTGGATCACAGCTGCAGT
Organism: Parotocinclus haroldoi; assembly: GCA_034779995.1. Taxonomy (NCBI): domain Eukaryota; kingdom Metazoa; phylum Chordata; class Actinopteri; order Siluriformes; family Loricariidae; genus Parotocinclus; species Parotocinclus haroldoi. The sequence continues at coordinate 47,715 of JAUZST010013128.1, forward strand.
AATTCTCACAAAGCTTTGTGTCCCACATAACCACAGAGAAGCAACAGTTAAACAAATGTATGAAAGTAAATAATATGTGAAATCTATCTATATGTTATATGCTTTTAATGTGTGCTTTACATTTATTCACTTTATAACTGGTAGAGATTTTCAAAGATGCATCAAATGAAGAAGCCTGTTCAAAGGTACATCATATCTCATTTCCTGTTAGCCTATATTCACTAGTATTATTAAAATGATTCACACCCTGCTAGCAAACATGAAAAAATCCTTTCACAAAGAAAAAAAAAAAAAGAGGTGTGTTCAGTTTCTAAAGCCACGTATTATAAGTGATACATAGAGGGAAGAATAACAGCAGCTGCTCCATTACCCTGTTCCAGGATGTGAGAACATCATAAACATGGATATTAAAACATTTATGCTGTACTCAATACCATAAAGTGTAAATTAATAATCTACTACACCAAAGATAATTTTATTACAGTTTCTGCTCGTAACATGGATCCTCCCAAAGGAATGTTTGCTTAAAGTGTTCTGAACGTCTAATACTATAAGGAAATGTTCATTTCATTACTTTTTTTTTAATACTGTACAGTGTGTGAGCCTGGCAAAAAAAAGAAACATTTAGTACATTACACAACATACTTCCTTAACACATTTGTGACAGTCCTAAATATTGCTCTGGGAGGAGTCACAGAAAGTGCAGGATTCAAATTCAAAATGAATGATCCTGGGTCCTTCCTGGATTATAAAACCTAGCTCATCACAAAATCCCAACTACAACAACTCATGTGTGGACAGCTGTTCAAAATAAAGTCTCCAGCCAACAAAGCAAGGACTCTAATCTTCATTTGATTTCAAATTCATCTGAAGACTAGTTGCCCAAATTGTGATTTTTGCTAATATCGGTGATGCAGAGGACACTATAAAAATTCTAACAATACAATTTCTTCTCTTCTTCACTTCTCTACTAACTATGAATGCACAGCCATGAGAAAAATTAGGACACCGTAACCATCTACCAGTCTCTGACATCCACTGAGAGGATGGATCTCCCCACTCCTCCATGTAGAATTATTTCAGCTGTGTGTAATTTGAGCATTAATTGTTCATTGCATGCACTGCCCACAGTATCTCCATAGGATCAAGATCTAGAGTTTTTAAATGCTTGATTACTTTGTTTTGAACAATGCCTTGCCTCAATGTCTAATCAATATCATGTTGCGTGGTCCACCCCAACCCCAGCTTCAGTCTTTAGACAGATTGCATCATGTACCTGATTTTGGAGAACTTGCCAGATTTTGGTGAAGAAAGAAGCCCCAAACCATGACAAGCCTTCTGACGTGGTATGCATTTGCACATTACAGGGCAAGGCCACACCATCCAAATTACACACTAATTGGATCTAACCTGAAATCAACTGTGGTGGTTTTATTTTCTTCAGAAAGAAATGTCTATTCATCGCTTGGCAACACTCACTGTTCGTTGTTGTTGAAAAGGTGATTTTAAAAAATGAATTCAGTACAAAGTTGGGAGAAGGATACAAAAAGTTATGACCAGCAATTTGCCTGAACCCATCAAACGGATGACCAAATCAGGGGGGCATTGATCAGGGAAACTCCAAGAGGCCAGTGCCAACTCTTAAAGGTCTGTGCATGTGATAACAATATCAAAGTTATCCATAAAACTTTATGGACAACAGAAAAGACACCTGTGTGGAAAAAAATGACACTTCTGATGCCATGTGACCAAAAGTTTTATTGTGGGAGTAAGCTTTTTGGACTAAAATCCAGGCATAGCACACCAAACAAAACACATCATATCTGGAAGCATCAGTGTGTTCTGCTGTGTTTTTCTTCAGCAGGTACTGAAGGGAGTGAAGTGGATGCATTCTGGAGTAAAAACATGTGACCCTTTAATAGAAAGGTGAGGATGAGCTAGTGGTAACCCTTTCCAGCACAACAACAGCACAAAAAGGAAAAAGAAAAATACAATACAACACAGCTGCATAAGCATAAGAAGGTGAATATCCTTGAGCGGCCGAGATATAGGACTGAGCCAAATCTCAGAAAAAGGTCTTTGGAAGATCATAGCCACAAAAAATGTGATTTCAGTTACTTTAAACATAGCTTAGTTGTTTGTGCTAGACAGGATGGTCTGATTATTTCAGATACTGCTGAACTACTTGGATTTTCACGCAAACGCATCTCTATAAAATATCCAGTTAGCAGCAGTTACATGGACAAAAAAATCTTTTTGGATTGCACTGACAGAAAGGCAACGGTAAGTCAGATAACCACTCGGTACAACTAAATACTGCAAAACAGCTTCACTGAACGTAAACCTTAAAGCAGAGGCGGTACATAAGATAACCACACTCGATGCCACTTCTGTCAGCTAAGAAGAGCCACAATCCATATGGTGTGACCAGAACCCGACTTTATGGAAGATTTGAAAAAAAAAATTGCCCGCTTTGATGAGTCGTGCTGTCTGCTGTAATGTTCTCATTGTATGATCAGAATTTAGCATAAACAATTTGATTTGTTTGATTATTTGGTTTCTTTAACATTGCTATGAGCAACAGTGCCCATCTCAGCAACGCACACACAAGGTTATATCTACACACAAGTTTATATCACAACTAGTTACACACACACACACACAAACACACGTGTGGGAGGAAACCAGAGTAAACCCACGCAGACACAGGGAGGATTCCACACAGAAAGGAACCAAGTCGCTTCAACCTGGGATTGAACCCGGGACCTTCTTGCTGTGAGGCAGCTGTGCTACCCTGCCGCCATGCCACCCTAAACAATATGAAAACATGGGTCTGTTCTTCTTTGAATCAATCATTCAGGTAACTAGTGGTGGAGTAATGTGGATAAACTGTTCACAAAAATTAGGAAATATTTGGCAGTATTGGGTGATCTACACCCTACTGCTCCCTTCTGTTCACCCCTATAAATACAATCAATTTCTACTCAATCACCATAATTGAGTTTGCATCTCCTTTGCATAATCAAACAACTTTCTTTGACTTTTCATTTGCATTTTGTATTATATAATAATAACATTATAAGCATCCTTTTTTAATCACTTTATAATCATTTGGAAATATCCCCTCAATTTTGTGAGCACTTTCTTGGCATAGTTTAGGTCCCTTAATACCAACTGAGCATCATTTAAACACCACAGCCTACTAGTATTGCCCATGTTCTGATGGCTACGTAAAACAGGATAACACACCATTCAAAACTAAAATCATCACAAACTGGTTTCTTGAACACAAGTTCACTGTAAACAAGTGGCCTCTACAGACAGAAAAAATCAAAACAAATCTGCAGTATTGAGTCAAACCATTATGTCAATATAGACCAAAACATCAGGACTGTTTCCAGCACCTACCACAATGTTTCAACCACAATGTTACCAAGAATTAAGGCAGATCTAAAGGCAAACGTTGGTCCAACCAAATGTGTACCTAATAAAGTGGTCAATTGGTGTATGTCAATGCAAAAAGCGAAAGGAAATGTAAAAAAAGTTTGTTGTTGGATTTCAAGCTGCACGACAAAGAAATAGCTATTTCAAAATGGTATGGTGGATTTCCAAAGGCAGTGTAGAGCTGTGGGTCCTGGTGATGCATTAGCTGTTTGATACTTGGTCCAGCTATAGTTGACGCTCGAGTCTTGCTAAAGAGAGTAAATGAAACCTTCTAAATTAAATAACTATTGTATATATCATTGTGTAAACAATGGCTCGTAATACGTTTTATGTAACTAAATTCTGAAGTGTCAGCATTGTGGACAAATAAACTGTGGCAACTTTTCCGGTTAATGAACCAGACGTTGTCACTAAAAAGTCGCGATATGATTGGTTCACAATGCTGTCTATCACAATGACGCATAGGAATGGTGCCGAATTATTACAGTTTCCTGCCCAATAACTTCCACTTAAACATGTAACAAATAAGCTACAATTCTTTAACAGGGTCTTACCTGAAATGGATTGACATCTACTGGATTTTCGAACGGGTTAGTGTCGAAATCTGACATGATGACGGAGCTTCTCCAAAGCTAATATATAAACAGAGCGCTCCTACTTGAGCTACAGACTCTCTCGCTCCTCTCTTCACTTCCGCGATTCTATCCGATCGCGCACGCGCTGAAGCACGACGGCAACGTCACTACTGCGCATTATTATTATTATTATTATTATTATTATTATTATTATTATTATTATTAAAGATTTAAAATTTGATTTCGCTCTTATTGCCACATTCACGTGCTCCTCATGTTGTTGATTTAAACTCACGTTCTATTGAGAGCTACTATCTAAAATCCACAATGAATAAATCATAAAAGATTGTTTCACAACATCGTTCCATATGATTATAAGTTACTATTAATCACTGGATCATTATTTTAACTCATTTATCATTATGATGACATAAATAAGATGAAACACGAGTTTTGTTCATGTGCATGATGATTTGTTGATTTTGTAAAAATAAAAAAGGGACATGTCATTATGAGAGATTTATTATGCCCTATTTTTGTGTGAGCAGTATATTTATGTCTGGCTTCCTGTGATAATTAAATATTTCATGTATTGCCCGGTAATATTCAGGCTAAATGTCAAATAATTTAATAATTTCAGGTGTTTAAATGAAAAACAAAACATGTCATCATTATTATATTATAAGAAAAATGTGATTTCTTAGTGAATTGTTGTTCCCACGTATGCTTTAGTAGACCTTAAGTTTTGAGTCAATGGCACTGACAATGACACTGCTCACAAACATTAGGGGATATTGCAAAATGAAATGATGGGCTGGTATACTGTTCAAATGTACGTCTATATGGAGGTGTTGCAGTCTGGGGTTCATCTTAATGATAGACTGGACTTAAAGGAGTCTGGGTTCAGTCAATATGCGCAGTGATCTACTGTAAGTGTTCTGTCACTCTGCTGTGGTCAGTGTCAACATAGGTTTCAGTGTACCTTAAGCATAGTAGTGAGTTAGAAACTCGGGTATTATATTTTGATATGGAGGGATGCTCCTGTGCTTTTCTAGATAGAGAACATTAATACTCATTTTGAGAGCAAGGTAGCAATAGTGCTGAACTCGGTAACAAATGAGGTTAGATTACATCCTCCACTTCATTGACTAAGACAGTAAGTCTTTATAAAACACTGTTTTCCTAGAATGCACTTTTCTAAATATGTATTAGCACGAACCCATGAACGTTACGGTTCCTGGTTGGCATCTGAAGTGTGACGTCAGAGTAGCGTGAGCAGGACTAGTTCCGACATGGAGGAAGTAAGAGGTTGGTTTTATTTATGCTTTTTTTACTCCCATCTTTCATTCATTCAGTTGGATAAACTGAATAATGCGAACATTATTAATGCGGGATTATTTAGCTCATGACAATAGTGACAGTGTGTGGTTTGCCTTGGTTTTAGATACCGGCGCAATTATCTTACTGGTTTCACAATGACTATACAACTATAGAACTCGTACCTAATGCTTCTGCCACTGTCGCATCCCCTTCATGTTTAGTCTTAAACAGAAAATGGCAGTGTGTACTATGCAGACGGAACACACATTCTAAAGCTGTTTGTGTGTGCAGTGTTCCCGTTGTGCTGTGTGGTGCAGAACTATGCCTGGGGAAAGGTGGGGCTGGACAGTGAGGTGGCTAAGCTGGTCATCGGTGGAGATCCACAAGCTGTCATACAGGATGACAGACCATATGCAGAAGTAAGAACATTATATTGTTTGTTAATATATCTTCACATATTCTGTTTATTAACATTAGATACAGAACCTTGACACTAATAGATTAGGAATGTTGAATAGGGCTGTTCCACCGCATCACTGTTCTAAGACGATGTTGTTTTAGTGATATTTAATCAGAACTTCTAATCTGAAGCTTTTAACGTTAAAATCCCAGCTTCAAGAAAGCTTGAGTACTTAAGGGGAACACTTAACCTTTAACTGACCGGCCCTGGTGTCTTGAGATTAGAGAATTGGATATATTTGTTATTTGTTGAATCTGTACACCTGTTCATACGATACAAATTAGCCAATCTTGTGGCAACAATGCACAAGATCATGCAGATTCAGGCCAGCAGCATTAGGGAATGTTCATGTCCACCATCAGAATGGAATCTCAGTTATTTTGACCATGACATAATTTTGTGCTGTGACCCAGACTGGTTTGAGTATTTTTGTAACTGCTTGATATCCTGATGGTTTCTTTGCACAATAAGGGCATTTCAATAACAGGCAACCATTGCTTGAATGCCACTGCCTATATGGGTCTTGTTGCCAATCATGTGCATCGTTCATTATCACAGTTTACACATCTTCTAATGTTCCAGCATGATAATGCAAAGTGTTGAAAACCTTAAATAATCTTGAACCATTTTCATGAACATAACAATGAGTTCAGTTGTCTTCACTGACCTTCCCAGTCAAAAGATCTGAACCCCATGGGCTGTGGTAGAATGGAAGATGCACCTGAGGCAGCATGAACGTGCACTGGAAAATTATGTCCTAAAAAAATGATTTTCTTGTGAAATCCAATCCAGAAAGAACTGAGGAAAATATCATAGCAAATATCAAGACAAGGCATAATTTTTCCAATCTCCAACATTGATGAGCCTGTGTGAATTGCAGTCTAAGTTGCTTAGCTGACAGAAGTCGCCTGTCTGCTTTAAGGTTTGATGTGTTGTGCATTCAGAGATGCTCTTCTGCATATCTCGGCTGTGAGTGGGAGTGTTTATTTGAGCAACTGTTACTTTCTCTGTAAACCAAAGAGATGGCTGTGTGTTAAAATCTCAGTAGATTAGCAGTTTCTGAAAGGAGCCTGTCTAACACCAATGGACATGACACATTCAAAGTCACTTAAGTAACCTTTCCTTCCAATCCTGATGGTCAGATTGAACTTCAGTAGGTCACCTTGATCTTGTCTACATGCCTAAATGCTTTGTTTTCTGACATTTGATTGATTGCTTAGATTGATACACATTAAAGAACAGTTGAATAGGTGTACCTAAAAAGGTGGCCAGTTTATGTATAGCTCTAAACAGCATCTTCAGAAGCTTCAAAAAGTTGGTACATTAAAGGATTTACCACAATGTAATGTTACCATTCTGTTTTACCACACTTAACATACATTTTGGCACAAAGCATACCAAGTAATTGTGTTTCAGGTGTTGTTTTGTCTCATTCTTTCTGCAAACATGTTTACCATACAACAGTACTGGGTCGTTGTCACATGGTTTGGTTTCAAAATTCTCCACACATTCTCTACTGGGGACAGGTCAGAATGGCAGGAAGGCCCATCCAGTACACATGCCTTCTTCTTCCACAAATATGTGTTTGTAATGTGTCCTGCATGTGGTTTTGCTTTGTCTTGTTTAAAAAATGCATGTATGTCCCTGGAAAAGATGACGCCTTGAAGGCAGCATATTTTGCTCTAATACCTCAATGTACTTTTCTGCATTAATGTTGTCATCACAGAAATGATCGCACTGACGCATACAGTGACAGACCCTGGCTGTTTAACTTGTTACTGATAACAGTCTGGGTGGTATGTTTTATCTTTGGTATGGAGTCATTAATCCATTTTCCCCCAAAATTACTGATTACTGGTCACTGGTGACCAGGCCAGAATACTCATTCATCTGTCCACAATACGTTCCACTATGTAATGGTATTTCAGATGCCTCTGAGCCCAAAAATGTTAATGACGCCTCTGGACATGAGTCTTTGGAGTTTCATGAGTTTTCCATTTGTGAATGTAACTCTGTATTGTAATTACTGATAAATGTTTGCCAATGTAATCTCTTGCCCATGTGGCTCTATCAGTTATTGTTTAATGACAGTTCTTGGCGCAGTGTCTGAGGGATCGAAAATCATGGCTGTCCAGTTTAAAGACCTTTGACCTTTACTGTTTTAAATTCCTCTGATTTCTTAAGTTGTTTAATATTATTATGCACTGTAGAAGAAGGAATATGCAAATCACTCAATCTTTCTTTGATACATCTTGTTTTTAAATGTTAATAACAGATTGCTAATCCTCTGACCATCTTTGCTCATCAAATACTCAGCCTTTCCTGGATACTGGTCTGTACCAAATTTTAACAATCACTGGTTGGCCTTACCTGTCTGAAGTAACGTTATTATAATTTTTTTCACTTTCACTTTTTTGGAATGTGTTGTAGGCTTGAACATGAATGTAAGAAGCACAGTATGTGTTTCTATATGCAATTTCCGTATTTTTCTGATTTGGGATTATAGTTTAAGACCAAGAAAGCAATTGTAATCTTCTCTTCATGATTTACTCTTTATCCAACCAGATCTATTTTTATTAACAGTGCCCTTACAAGTCAGAAGTGTTTTTTAATAGCAGTAAGTCAGTAAATCATTGCAGGTAGTTGATGTCAACTATTAAGGTTGTATCTACTTTTGGCGCATAGTCATCTAAACAATGCTGATTATTATTTTAGGCATATTTATGTTGAGTCCAACGGTCTGCATACACCACACATAGATACTTAACTTCTCAGCGGAGTCTTGGCTGTCTGTGTTGTTGCATAATGATCATAAAAGGTCAGTTGACACTTGATCCTGACTCAGTAACTATATGTGCTTGTTTTTTATTAGCTCTGGATGGGTGCCCACCCAAAAGGAGATGCCCTCATTAAAGACAACAGGATATCTCAGAGGACGCTGGGTCAGTGGATTGCAGATTTCCCAGGATGTTTGGGCTCAAAGGTCAAAGACACTTTCAAGGGACAACTACCTTTCCTATTTAAAGTGCTCTCAGTTAACACTGCATTATCCATCCAGGCTCATCCCAACAGGGTAAGTGTGGGGGGAGGACTAACTGTAAACAGAATGCACTTTACTCTGTAATCTACAGTCAGCTCCACAGTTATTGGAACCGCTTATCTAGTACTTTGTGCAACCTCCTTACGTCAACAAAACACGACTGAGTATTTTATAATGATTGATTCAATATTTGGAAGAAGAAATCGGAAATTGCTTGATACAGAATCCTCCACTATCCAAGCTCCTCCCTGATAGATTTGTCCAAATGCAGTTCAAATTTTCAATCTAGTCAAGTTCAGAAACTTGAATATATGGTTAGATGAAAGAATAACAGAATAATTATAGAATAATATTCTGGTACACCTTATACCACTTACGAATGTATTGAAAAGGTTGAAACGTGCCACACACGTCACGACTTCAAGCTTCACTATAACTATAGTTGTTTTGCATTACTTAGCTATTACCCTAATAGTGATTATCAGCATTTCAGGCATATGCCCAGGCTTTTATAGCCACTGGATTAACATATTGTTAAATACAGGGGACGTTGCTTCATTAAGACTTTCAGTGATTGGTATACGTGTGGTTTTGTTAAATAATCATTTTAAAATAACTTTTAATATATTTTTGTAGCCTTTATAACCAATCCTTTTCTTGAGTAATCCAATAGTACAATAACTCTGGAGCTGACTTATTACGTACCTTACCACTTCTTACCTTCTAGTCATTTTTTAAAATCCGATTTACTCCTATGTAGTAATGTTTCCCTCTCACAGGAGCTAGCTGCTAAGCTACATGCACAATTTCCTGAGCACTACCCCGACAACAACCATAAGCCTGAAATGGCCATAGCTCTTACAGAATTTGAAGGCCTCTGTGGCTTCCGGCCAGTGGAGGAAATAACTGCCTTCCTCAAAAGTGTGTGGTAAACAATGATATTACATAATTTTGTACACCGGGTTCACAGTTAATTAGGTACACTTTGCTTGTACTTGAATTCTGCACCAAATATTTCAGCTACACTTACCACATTGGTGCATATAGTTATGCCACTATGCATAATTTATCGGCGCCTGACAATAGCATTTAATGACAAAAGCCCACCATAAAACTGCCAATTATAATGGAAGAGTGCTGTTCTCAGCCTAAAATCTTGTTGTCATTGCTTAGATGAGAATAGTCCATTAACCAAAAAAGCAGATTGTTGGCTTTTACTTTATATGAAACATATTTGATAGATGATTTACTGAGAATATATTAATTTATACATTAATATTTAATGCCTGATGGATAGGTTAAAGGAAACTGGTTGAAAATTTACAAAATTACTTGTATACCCAACTATAAGATGAGTAACCCTCACAAACAGCCATTAAGCATATGTATAAACTGTTGTCCCAGTCTACACAACCTTCTATCACATGGATCCTGAGGTGATTTGATAAATCCAGAGACTATGTTTACCCTGTGTTTTTAGATGTTCCAGAGTTCCATGCTCTGGTAGGTAACGAGGCAGCAGATGAGCTGCAGAATAGCTGTGGTAACCCTGGCCGGACCGCTCTTGCACTAAAGAAGTGCTTCAGCAGGATGATGAACTGTGAGAAAAAAGTGTTTGTAGATAAGCTGAACATGCTTGTCAAAAGGGTGTCAGAAGAAGGTAACCTAAACATCTTCAAATGTCCCTTCAAACAGACTTTATCAACTACATATTAGGGTGTCTTTCCCTGTTTTCTTCCCACTCTGACTGACTGTTTGATGATTTGGATATCATTTGCTGTTACAGCAGCCGCAGGCAGAAACACATCAGGAAGTAATGGAGAACTACTGCTTCGACTTCACTCTCAGTACCCAGGTGATATCGGCTGTTTCTCAATTTATTTCCTGAACCGCATTGTGCTGCAACCTGGAGAGGCCATGTTTCTGGGAGCAAACGAACCTCACGCCTACCTCTCTGGAGGTAACTCACCTTTGTTCATCAGGACCAATGAAGTATAATTGTCAGGATCTTAAATGAATGAGTTTTGAATTTGGGTTTACAACACAAAGATCGGATGGAGCATTTAGTGGGCAGCAGCAGCAGCAGCAAAGGCTGGTTTTGGTGACTGAGATGCACGTTGCAGTGGCTATAACAACATCACAAAAATGCTCTGACCATCAATTTCAGTGTCTTGTCACAAAGATTAATCATGTGTACAGTATACCAAGTTTGTGCTTCCCATACGCAGTTAACTGGTTTTATTTTAGATGAACTGATGAATGTATTTATTGTTTCTCTGTACTGAATTTATATGTTTTCCAGACTGCATTGAATGCATGGCCTGCTCAGATAACACAGTTCGTGCTGGACTGACTCCAAAATACATCGATGTTAACACACTATGTGAAATGCTGAACTACTGCCCAGCTCCAGCTAGTGCCAAAATCTTCCCCTCAGTTCAGGATCCGTCAGACCCATGCGTTCACCTGTATGACCCTCCTGTGCCAGACTTCTCTGTCATGAGGATACAGGTAAGTTGCAAAGTATAGCCTAATGGGCTACGGAGACTAAGGTGAATTTGTTTTTTTTGGGTCTTAATGTCATACCAGGCTATAATCATGGCAGATAACATGAAGGACCTATATAACAAAAAAATATTCCATAGGTACTTCCCTATATCTCAGTTCTATAAAACAACATGAATGTTAAACGCTGGGGATTTCCCAGTCCCAGTTTATTTGTGAGACTGGTTACGATTTTGCAATTTTGCATGTTTTTAAACCGTGTAGCTTCTAAAAAAAGACAAACCCAGCCACCTCCTTTGTGGTGCAGGCTCTAATAAGATTAGCATTTACAGCCGAGTGGAATATACACCTAATATATTTGAATGGGCCCTGCTTGTGTTTGCTCCCCTCCCAGTAAACACCTGTTGGTAAGCGGAATGTGCTCAATCTGACAGCATGAGTAAACTGGTTGGTTTATTTGTGTTATTTTCCATCCCTCTTGCTATTTCATTTTGAAGTTTCCCCCAATTATTGTGAGCAGTATATATGATGTGAAAAGCATACACTGGCTTAGTTTAGGCCCATCTGTAAATAGGAACATGGAAGGGGAACTTGCTTGTGTCATTGTCCTCGTGGAGCGACATGACCATGGAATGACTGGGCTGCGAGGCTGATATCGATGTCCTTTGCCACTCACAGTCCTAATGATTAAATACACTTTGACCATACTGGTGTAGTTGGCGGGGGTGTAAATCTGGGAAGACTGGTTTTGTTTTTAGTTTAAATACATACTACCAGCCAAATATATTCTGGATCATGATATAGGGCTCTCAGCTGGCAAAAGTGCAGTCTTGGTTTGATAGGAGTTGAAACTGTGGCTGATAGATGACTACTATATTCTGTTTAGGCTCAGGTAAAGCTGTCATCCTATGGGCACGTTGGACCTCTGCGTCTGCTATAAGGGGGCATCTACACAGAGCCTGCACTTCATTGTGCGCCTCGTCATACTAATGTTGAATGTTTATACTAAAAAGGGTCACAGTAATGCTCACTGAACAGGGCTGGGTGCTTTTGGCATAGTCAAACCCACCCTTACTTTACTTATTGGATAAAAGATTTTAAATAAAAAATGAAATTAAATCTCAAATTAAAAATCTAATTTCAAAGTGGTTTTGTATCTCCAGGTCAAAGCGACTGCTATAGCATGTTCCTTTCGAATGAAATGCAAGTCAGACAACAGAGAGATGTACTTTTCTCTTGTCTGAATCTACATTGAACATTGTTGATCTGTTTTTAGCTTCCAAACTTGTCAGCTGTTGAACATTCTCGCCACAGTCTCATAGTGGAATGATAGTTATTTGGGTCATTGTGATTCTTGGCTGGCTTGAGAATGGGTGTGTCTATAGCTTCCTTATAGGACTGAGGTACAGTACCTGATATCCAGACAATGTCCAGGCAGCACATCACTGGGAGGATTTTGATATAGAGTGCGTGTTTAATAGTTAATCTGAGTCCTCTGATAGTTCATGTCCCTCAGTGATCAGATGACAACACTTCTGTGTTACGTATTAGAGTAGCACTTTTCTAGTGTATTTCCTCCCAGTAGGATCACTATTAGAGAGAAGGTAATTTTCAATATATCCTGGGTGCAGATGTCGGTTTGTATTGTAATGTAGGATGCAAAGCACATTTGCTGATGAAATCATCTAATGTCTTTGCCTCATATTGGAATGAGGTTGTTAAGAACACTAATAAGAACAAGTAGGGATGGGAGCTGTCTGACCAGTTTTTAGCTCTTGCCAGGTTACCTTCCTGTGAAATGTAAATCAAACGCAAAGTTGCTTGCAAGATGTTTAACCACAGTAATCTATGGATAATGTCTTAATAATGACGTCTTAACATCTAATCTTACAAGATGGTACACTTTTTTTACAACCAGAAAATTAGGACTGAAATATGCAAATCCCTCCCAAATTTTCTTTGAGGAACATTGTATTTAAACATTTCTGGAATTTTCTCACATTTATAGACTATCTGGAGATATTCAGTCCATCCTTTTCCTCAAAGATGCTGCCTTTTGAGCCAGTACATGTACCAGGCCATGTGCATAATCACTTGTTGAAATCACGTGCTTTAAATTGCATTAGTCTTAAGGTGGGTTTTTTTGTTTCAATCCAAAATTGCCCCCGTCTCTGCTTGAAGGCCTGAAATGCAGGAATGGATGTACAGTATGTTAACAAATGAAATTAAGCTGACCAGACAAAGCATGAAATATCTTGGGTTCATTCTGTATGCAATGAAACACATAAAGTAAATGTACACAGCTTTTATTTAATCTCCATTCCTTCTCAACTTTTTTTCTTATTTGGGGTTAGAGAATGGACCCTGAACTATGACTCGTTTTCATAATATTTGGACCACTAGAGTTGTGAATCAGTCCTTAATGATATGTACATGTAGTAAACATATTTTCATACGTGTTTCAATCAAACCAGGGGTAGGCTAAGCAGCTTTCTGCTACAAGCTTGTAAGGTATTTTTGACACGGATAATTGTGAACAAATGCATTATATTGCAGGTACCCCCCTCAGTAAAGCAGTACACACTGAGCCCTCTAGACTGTGCTGCCATCCTGTTGGTGATTCAAGGCGAGGCCAATGCTGTGTCTGATATCATGCTACACAGGGGATCTGTACTCTTCATCTCAGCCAATGAGAGTGTTACCCTGCAGGTGACATCATCATCTGGAATGACAATGTTCCGAGCCTGCTGTCTGCTTTAAATGAAAGAGGTGCTGACTGTTTGGTTACTGATCCATGGAGCAAGTTTGACCTCACTACTGAGTGTGTACAATTTTAGCCCTCTGACATTGTTTTAAAGTTGTTTATTTGTCAGCAACACAACCACTGAGGACAAACACACACTTCAATAAAATACCAGCAATTAAAGAACACCACACAGGTAAGGTTACCCACATACAAACCATATTGTGGGGTCTATTCCTTGTGGTCCCAGCATCTAAACCATATCAGAGTTATGTTACACTTATTGTAGTGGCATTTTAATAAGAAGGTGACACCTGGATTGAAACGTTTTCTCTTAATCTGTTACAAACTAATATATTGAAACTAAGGGATGAGCATGACAAATCATGTTGTTGTTTTTTTTTCTTCTGGAAATTATTTATCTAAATATGAACACAGAAAGGTTATCTATTTATTATGACTGAGGAAATCCAGTCTTTGAGGAAGTCCCTGCATGCATTTTAAAAACAATAGCCCAGATTATTTAAGGCATCTATTTAAGAATGCAACTGCATGTTGTATTTTATATATATTTGACTTTACAATAAGCATTTAGCAAGGTTCATTTACTTCTGTTTACATTAAGATGTTACATAAAACATTCAAATGTGTTATTTTTTTATTTGGGCCAAAATATTTTGGATCCAGAGTGGGTTTTTTTTTTCTCAACCAAGCAAGGGCAAAATTATGGGGTCTTCATCATGGAACATCACTAAATTAAATATACAGCTCACAAAAATGCATTTTTAAAATATCCCCCAATTTCTGTGAGCAGTGTAGATAAAATACAGTTACACTCATTAACAAAAAAAGAAGTGCCCAGATAGAAATGTCGGATTCCTGCAAAACTTATGCAGTTATGTCACTGGCAGATATGTACATGAAGACAGGAGTGTGTGGTGAAGATGCCGCCTGAGCCTGGAAAGTGAACAACAAAATTGTGAGAGGTGCATCGAATGATCCTCTCTACTGGGTGTCTGTCTGGGCTGTACAGAGCCTGTTTGCAGTGTGTGCATGCCCTCATGGAACCATTGCTCGCAACAGTTCGGTCAGAATAGCCTTAGGTGGCTGGCAATTCAGTCAAAATGACCATCTATGCCCCCCCACCCCCAAGTCTGTAAACTTGCCAAAATGTCTTTGAGTGTGTTATAGAGGCATGTCTAGCAGTTAACGATCCCAAACTACACAAACGTAGTGTCTGAGAGCCTTTTTATAGACAGCAGGGAAACATTTTGACGCCCTCTTGTGGCAATACCCAGTATGTAATCAGATCAGGTCTGTAAGCATATCTGCCTGCAACATAATTTCCTGATGAGTTTTGCAGCAAACTGACATTTCTGTCTGCGTGCTTAAATTTTTTTTGGTCAATTTGTATATTATTCAGGAACCCCTGGTATAAAATGGGCAAGTATTAATGGGTTGCAGAAAGCGTCACCATTACATTATTATTAATAGTACCTTGATTGTGCTGGATATGAACTTTGAGCTGTAACTTCGGTGACAACATTGTTTAGCTTAAAGTCACACACTACATAGATAAATGTTTTTAAATGGTTATAATACTTGAAAGTATACCAGGAAACTTTCTGGTATGGTTAAACAGAGACTGCTTGCACTAAAGTATAACAAAGGTTTTGGGCATCATTATGCTAGCAACCAGTTGCCAGAAACCCTGAATATCAGCCAAGGGATAGTGTTTAAAAATCTCATAAGATTTGTGTTAGCTACCTCTAGTAAAGTTTTGAAGTAAAGGCATGGTTTGACTTTATTTTACTAAGCTGTGGCATGAGTCTGTCAAGGTTGTATGTATAAAGTAATAAATAATTATGTACTTATTCTCTTGATCTTGTATCTTTATTTCATTGCTTATTTTTCATACACCCTTAATCCAAGTGCAGGTCGGATTTAGCCAGGGCCTTACTGGAAGCACATGGCAAAAAGTAGGAACCAACTCTAAACAGAGCCCCAATCAGTTAGCATGTGGGAGTCTTACAGTTGCACAGTTAAACTTCAGCATTTTGTTCTGTGAAACATGATGCTGATCTAACGTTAATATGTAGTCACACAGTAGTTTTGCTACTTTGCACATAGTGTGTTGTGGCTTCCAACGCTGTTTGCGCAGGACCACTCTGACAGGAGCAGAAAATGCTTTTGGATGTATAGATGACTTAAAATGTATTATATTAGTTATATTAACCGTACCAAGCACATGGCCACGACCATGGTCAAAAAACTGTCTCATTCCTACTCTCGGCACTCGTTCTCCAACCCATGCCACCTGTGTAAATATTCTGCCCCAGTAGGTGGAGCTGAGACACTTTCACAGCAGATTAATTGATAACGCTACATTGGCTCTAGTGTTTGTTTCATATGATGGCACCCTGTCCAGATGTGCCCTATGTGGCAATTAAGTAT
>JAUZST010013129.1:0-35800 GCA_034779995.1 Parotocinclus haroldoi
GAGAGAGAGGGAGAGAGAGATATAGAGAGAGAGAGAGAGACAGAGGGAGAGAGAGAGAGAGAGAGAGAGAGAGAGAAAGAGAGAGAGAGAGAAAGAGAGAGTGCGCGCAACAGAAAACGACCTGTCGTATCTAATTTCAGATTCTCTTCCTTAAAAGCAGCTATTGCTGTTTATTGCAAGCTATGTATAAAGAACCACATATCTTGTGGACAAAGAATAATAGATATAATAACTAGAATCATTTTGATAACAGGATATTAGCTTGAGATTAAATGTCTTATTCATTGTTACAATATCAAACATACAGACCAAAGTAAAGGAGAACTAACCTTTGGTCTTCCCATTTAATTCCAAAAATCGAGATGATACAGCTGGTATATTCCCTTATTTTCAGAAGTGGAAATATGTTATGTTTATGGGATAAGGAGTGACACAACAACACAACAACACAAAACACATTTCTTTTCTTTTTCAGGGTTTTATGCACAAGTTCAGATGATTCAGGTAGTGACTGAAAAAGATTCATTCACTACCCATGGATAGTGGAGTAAAAAAACTACTGAGAAGCTTTGAGTGAACGATGAGAGGTGTGTGACTGTGCTCGTGATCAAGGGTTTTGGTTTTTGGCCATGGTGTGCAGTCAGGCCCTTCTAAACCTTCAGAGAAGGGGCTACAAACAGGCGCATGTAAAATAATATATACATATTTACTTCATGAATGAAGTCAAATCATATAAATAAACCAATTCAAAACTCTACTCTGCCCTTTCTTGTTTGCTGTACGATGCTTATCTGACTGAGTGGCACGAACCGATCAAAGCGCCCCATGGGAGCGACTCCTGTTCATGTGTAAGCGGTACCACTGTATGCACTGCACACCCACGGTTTTGGGAGATGATTGTGATGATTTTGTTTAGTTCACATTATTTTGTTGTATTGCGGTGAGGATGTCTGTTTAGTTTGTTCACACGTTTCTTGCTTCTCTTCATAATTTGATGGTGCTGAAGCAGCTTCTGGTCTTACTGACTGCATTCTAGCACTGTGTTAGTGTTTATTGCCTTGGATAATGGCGAAATATACGAGTTTCACTTAGATTATCATAGCCCCGATTAAAATGTATAGACGGCCTGTAAACACAAATTCATCCAGTTTTCCCCGGGGGGACCTCAATGAACCAAAAATATACAGTCATGAGCATTAGCCTTAGTCTTTTTGAACTCTTTCGGTGAGACGTTCCACCCTGCGCTTTGACTTGTACATAATAAACTGATAATACATTTTGTCCTTAATGAACATTTACAGGCTCGTTTGTGATCCGAGAGTGAAAACAGGAATGCAGATTCGTCACTGCGTGTCTACTTTGAACTTTTCTGCATAGGGCTTCGTTATTACGGAAGAGATCATAATTACAGGAGTTGTTTTGTAGATAAAAATAAAACGCTCCTTTTTTTAATCACTCTGGGTGTTTCCAAGGTAACGGCGTGGTGCGGACCTCATGTGCGTAGGACAGCATTGTGTGCCGTTTGTTTGTGTTTTCTCCTTTTAGCATATAAAAGCAGAGGGTTGTTTCCATCAGAGACACGCAGCAGATGTACAATCTCACAGCAGACCAAGAGGTACGAACAGGCCGGGAAAAATAAGCTCCAACAACAAGCACAGACATTTGCGCGCTCTGAAATCTCACAGAGTTTTATTTGGGGGTTATTAATAAGGGTTATGGGCTCACACAGCACTTAATAGGATTTGATGCTAAGGTGAACTGTGAGGTCACTTTCCTCGCTACCACTATAGTAATTTGAGATAAGTGTTGCATGCTTAACGAGCCATTGTGTGGGCGCAAGAGTGAGATGCGATCATTAGAGTGCGATTTTGTGGGTTTTTCAGGTTTATCGCTGCTAACGAGCCTCCTTTAAACGCTGTAACGAGAAGATGGGGGATGGTTCGGCTTGGTGATGTGTTATGACAGTCGAGTGTAGCAAAAGGCTTGTTAGAGTAGCTGTAAACACGGATACACTTACCATGCTGTGTTTAATGGACAGGGAGGATTGATGGTTACATGATTGATGGTTACACAGAAAGAGACAGACAAGATGGACAATGAAAATGAAGCTCTGAGCTGGAGAGCGCATACCTCTCATTAAAACTCTTGCATCATAGCTCTTTCTCACGATTTCTCTCTGTTTCACTGGCTTTTACACACACACACACACACACACACACACACACACGAGGAGTGCAGACACACCTACAATGCTCCGTTTCTGAGACGTGGAGAGTACACCATGCAACACTGCTCTCCCATGTGGAAGCTGTCAATGAGATACAGAAACAGGCATCTGCTATTGGCTTACAAACACTTATTTGCGCTTCACACACAGTTGTGCAGTCCGTTTGACGTTTTACTACTCGATTATACATTAATGATCTGGAAGAGAAAACATTTTCATTGACAAATGAGTTTTAAATGCTACAGCTATTACACCTGCCTGAAAAAAACTCTTTGGAATCACCTGGATCTCTGGATTCTTCTTAAAGTGTTGTCTTCAATGCATCCAAGTTGCACGGACCGGGATTTGAATCCAAAAGTTTTTTCATTATGCTGCTCCTGTAGGACACCATTAGATTTTTTTTGTTTTAGCATTTATATTATGACCATATATAACATTTTTGATGACTGGGCCCAAAAATTTCAAATGGATTTTCCACTCTATAATCCTCTTTTTCGCTGATCTTCATTCCAGTCTTGGTGAACTTCAGCATATCTCACACTTCTGATCTTTTTTGTGTGTGGCTTCCCTTCCAAATACCATTCCTGGCCAAGGGTCAACTTGGCATCCTTTATGAAGCTGCCAGATGCTGCCATTGCTTAAGTGTCAGAGGAGATCACACTGAATACTTGCCACTGTAGCCGCCTGTAGAAGCTAATACTGTATACAATTTCCCTGTATTTTCTGGTTCTATTCTTATAATAGCTTTTACCACTGACAAAACAACGAATCTAATGGTGGCCTAAGACTTCTGCACATTGCTGTGTGTAAGTGTGTTTAAATCAAAATCAGTCAGTTCTTTCCCAGTGACCGCATTTCCAGTTTCCAGTCGGGGTGGGTTAGGGCTAGCGTGCATTGTTCGGCGTAGTGCAGTGTTTATTGCCCTTTTCTGCATGAGTTCACAGATGCCTGAGATTGACTGTTACTGTAATCCCTTACACAGAAAACAGGCCCAGTTACGTTCTGCTGGTCACTTGAACCCATATGACCTTATTTTACAGACTCAAACTCAGACCAGCGTGTTACTTTATGCCAGTTAATTATTTGAAGGATGTCAGAGGCACTGTTGTGACTTTTACAAATGGGCTGTAATGTCATTGCTGGTAAACATGGTCTGTTTTCTCCAGTTTGCAGTATGAGGAGTGTATGCTGAGGAAAGAAAGCAATGTGTGTTTGGTGAAGGCACACCACACGCTTCCTTCTCTCTCTCCTGCGCCCATCTTTTCTTCATGAGGACAGAGAGGTGACCATGCATGACCACTGGTCCTACAACATCCAGGCCATCCTCTTCCTCCTGCTATCCTCTGCAGGTGAGCTCAAAAATGAAACACAAACATTGCTTAACTGCCCACTAACGCAAAGGCTTGAACACAACGAGGAAGCGCTAGCTCACTCAAATTAACCAGTTGACCAATGGCAAGGCGCTTGGAAGGTTGTGAAGCCTTAAAACGTTCGGTATCTTTGCACAGGCATGATAGTTTTCCCTTCACTGGTTACCTGTAGCTTCTGCATCAGACTTTAAACACCGTTCCTCACCGGCAAAGTAAAAACTGCTTCAGCCCCTTAATCAAACCCTGCTCTCAACCTCGTACCCTTCAATGATCTAAAGGCATACGTGTGTCCTGGATGGAACTCCAGTTTTATCAGAGGGCTGGCAGGATTCACTCATGTGAAGGGAGACTAGACGGATGATTCCCCGCTCCACCAAGACTCAAACTCAAAACGCTAGACTGGTGGACCATAGTAGACCACTGTGCCGCCTGAGATGCCTTCTTATAGAATTAATTAATTTACTGCAGAATTATTTAAGGAGAATAGCACCCCAAAGAGTATAGCGTTGTCTTGCGTACGTTGTTTAATCTATTTTTAAGACTGAGTAAACATGTCATCTTTTATGAAATGATGTTCGTGTACAGTCACGTATCCAACTTTTGACTTGACCGCAGTGTGGACCACCAAGGTCTGAACAATGCAAAATCAGGGCCTGTGGTAACCTAGTGGTTAAGGCGCTGGACTCTGCACCAGAAGGTCTAGGGCTCAAATCCCACCTCTGCCAAGCTGCCACAGTTGGGTCCTTGAGCAAGACCCTTAACCCTCAATTGCTTGGATTATAAGACTACATAAATTGTAAGTCGCTCTGGATAAGGGCGTCTGCTAAATTCTGGAAATGAAATGGCTTGTCTACTAGATAAGTAGGATCTGGTAATGTTATTGATCACAGAACCTTCCCTCTACAAGACGAATGTTTTACATAGTTTACTATGGGGGTAGCGTAGGGGTAGCCACTCTGTTAAAAATAGATTAAGAGCAATGAAATGCTGAGTGTACAGAGCTTTTAAAGAGGAAAAGGACTCACTGACTGCAGTTCGAGAATAAGTGAGAGAGAGAGAGAAGCTGAGTTATTGATAATACATTATGACTAAGCCAGAAAACTTGATATCATCGAAGTCCTGTAGGTCGCAATCGCAATGTATCAAAAAAAAATACATACAAACAACACTTTAAAAAAAGATTTAGCACGAAAACACTGCTGGATCACATATCCCCCTTTGCATTGTTTATGAGGACAGAGACACGGTAATTGTAACATAGATAGACCTGATTATACCGAGTCATATGAGGACAAGGAGTAAATTTGAACATCTGTGATTATTTAATATCCTTTAAAGGCAAAACCTTGTGCGTTCAGCCAGTTATTATGAGCAAAAAACACACAATCTTCCGTATAAAATCATAACCAGGTTGATTCACACACCCAAAGTGTTTTGCCAGGAAACACATGCTGAGCCTCTGTGTTTGCCAGAACTCTCTTTGGAGAGATTACTCTTAACCTCTGTAAATCTATTTAGCCGATCATAACCATAAGTCTATGTTTAATAGAGCACCGGGAACAACAATCGGTCTTTTGTTGATGGACATTGTTCTATATACAAAGAAACGCTTGGTAAACAGTTCTTCATGCCAAAACATCTTTAGTAATCAGTTAATACCAGTCACGGTCACAGTAGACTCAGAGCCTACATGGGGAATATGCCAGAGACGGTGCACTACTCTAACACTTAATCTCTGCATTTAGAGGAAATCTAGAAGTCCAGTCTACATGATTTTGGGCAGTAGGTAAAAACTATCATGGGGAGAACCTGACAAACTCCACACAGAGGTACAGCCATCCACTCTATAGTTGCAAACCTGGGCAGTCAGTCTACTTTAACTGATGGATCTGATGGATTTGGTATCCATTAACAGAGCGGTGCTCAAATGAAGAATACCCGTCCATCAAAGACCATTTAATAAACATAAATGCATCAGCTCACCCGAAAATAATTACTAAAAGCAGTCTAGACACTCAGTCCCTCTACAAATGATTTAGCAAGGCACCCCCAAGCTCTGATAGGCATCTATTTACTGTTAAATTGTAAAACCAATATATTTGTCTGGCATAACAAATTTAATGAAAACTCAAACGCATTTTAATGATCTGTTTCTCTTTTGTCACTTTTTTTCCCACTGATACTCTTGGCTTTACTGAGAGGTGATGACATTTTTTCAAGTTCTATGCCAGTGTTACATTCCTGGTCACTTTCTCACTCCACCCCCGGCTTTAGCACTCGCTGTGCGAGACTGAGTGCATGCGGATGGTAACAAGGTCAACAGCATTTCAGAAAGCAAATACGATCAGCGATTGCCAATTCATAGCAATTGCCAAGCCTAGTGAACAGTAATGAACGGGCAAGATTAGGGCAGGGAATGGGATAGAGGCCATGGCTAGTTTTTAATTGGTATGAAATTTAATTTACACGAAATCCAATGAAATCCATTTTGCCCGTGAAAGGAAGCAGATTGAGGAAGCCAGCCGTGTTCTGGTGGATGTGCCAAATTCAGTTTTAAATAGATGGATGAGGTGTGGTGGGGGCTGTATGTGGTGATGGTGGTGGTGGTGGTGGGGGAGGGGTTATTCCTCTTAAACCACTTCAGCATGTGTCTGACTGTGCTGCTGGCCAGCCCTCTGAATGAAACCCACATCAGAACAGTTGCCATGGAGAGAGATAGAGACAGGTATTTAAGCTGGCTGTCAGGCAGGTGTCTCCGTACCCCGGCACCCGCTGGGGCACACTCATTTAGCATTCGCGCCACTGTGTGACACGTGAATATGAATGCTGGGTGAGCTCATGGCACCGAAACCCTACAGAATGTTAATAATGCAGCCGGAAAAAAAAAAAAAATCAAAACCCACTGATTGGTTCTTTTGGCAATATAGCAGAAAAAACAGGGCTCAACAGGTGGTTTTTATTTCATACACCCGGTTCTCTCCTTCTGTTCTTTTCTTCCTCTCAAATATGAGAACTTTGTATTACAGTTGCCTCCTTTGTTTGATGGATGCACAGCCTAGGTGCTGCCAAAACCTTCCCATGGCTCTTTATGAAATCAGAGGTGCTCCTGGAGGGCCGGACAGCTCTCGATCCTGTCAGCAGTAATTTATTATGATCATTAGCAACCCCTCCACATGGCCTTTATATTCCCTGTATGCGCAAGGAAGGATCTGTCAAATATTGGAATATCGGATGTTTTGTAATACTGTATAATTAATTTTAATCCCACACTTGTAATTGCACGAGTATTGCATTGACTAAATAAGTCTAATGGGTGGATGAATAAATAATGAAAGCAGTTAAATAATCCAGATACTACATGCTAGAGGCAAAAGGAGTTACACCATTTGAATACTGCACCTGCACCTCAGAAAATTGTAACCAGAGGTCTGGGTGTAGTCTGCCTTTTGTAGTTATCCAATAGGATTCTCCATTTTTGTAAAATATGTTTTTCGGCGAGTACAACACCCACACGATTAAAACCACTGACTGGTGGAGATGCTCTGTTTAGTCTCTTAGTCCAGATCTAGATTTTGCGGACACGGCAAGGTGAAAATCCACTTCTTAACGTCAGAATAAAACAATAAAACATGTTCACACATTGAATAGTTTTTCCCTGTTAGCCAATCAGAGTGCAGATTTTATTTAAGCATGTGGAGAAATGACTGATTTATTGTGTTTGAATGAATTGTTGGTATTCTAGAATGATAGAGAAAAAGTTCTGTTTATAATTAACGTTACCCCAGACAAACATCTTAGGCTCGGCTGGTCTCGGACCAATATCCGAGTCCACCTTACCCCGAGCCCAAGATGAGACCAAGATCAAATGTGTTTGAGCCAGAGACAAGACCATGACCCCTCGTTACTGGTCTCAAGACCAAGACCAGACCCGAGCAGTACAAAATTCATGTGGTTCTGCTGATAATGTCTGTGACCCACACAATGTTAGGCATGTGGTTTTAATGTTCCGAGTGGTGCACCATGGGATAGCTCTGAAATCTTCCTGTGTCCTTCTGAGCTCTTTTGACAGCATCTTTCCATCCATGGTGAATGTTTGGAGTTATGATGCACTGCTTGCTTTGAGGTCCAAGCAACAGCTGGTTTTATTCTGAGCTAATAAAAACCACTACAGTTGATGTCAGATTAGGGCTAGTAAGCCTGGCGTGTGGTCTGGAAGGTGATTGGTTGTGCCTGAGCAGGTTGATAATGGTTACTATGGCTGGTTCGACTTTTTAATTCGTTTTTTAGGGTTTATGAAGTGTAAATACATATCCAGTTTTCGGAATTAAGTGATTTTAATATTCAGGTTGTATTGCGACAAAACATAAGGAAAAGAAAAGGAAAGCTAAGGAAAATCTTCCAGCGTAAATAAATGGATTACAATATTTAACATTCTATGCTTCTGGATGATTACAGAAGGCCAGTTTGGAAAAAGCCACACTCTGATACAGAAATGTTCAAA
Source organism: Parotocinclus haroldoi (assembly GCA_034779995.1). Lineage (NCBI taxonomy): Eukaryota > Metazoa > Chordata > Actinopteri > Siluriformes > Loricariidae > Parotocinclus > Parotocinclus haroldoi. The sequence goes on from JAUZST010013129.1 coordinate 8,099, forward strand.
TTCTCCGCCCACTTCTACTTTAAAGAAATGTAAGTGGTTGGAGCTTCAACTCCTTGATGACCTTATGATAGTGCTAGCTAGTGTCAGCTAACCACAACCACAAAATGCTGCGATTAATCCCATGGGAATTTTTTACACCCTGAAAAACATCTTGAATCTGATATACTTTCCCATTTTTACGGCACCATAGCTCAGATGCCCTTACTCAGAGCAACTTTTAATCTTTTAAACTGTAGCTCCGTACAGCCGGCAGCACTCATGCAGCCCCAAACCATGACGTGCCCACCACCATGCTTAACTGTAGGAAAGACACAGTTGTCTTTGTGCTCCTCACCTGGCTGCCACCACACACGCTTGAGACCATCTGAACAGAGGCTTCCTTCTGGTACGACAGTCATGCAGACCAGTTTGATACTGTCTGTGGCGTGTGCTCTGAGCACTGACAGGCTGACCCCCCACCCCTTAAACCTCTGCAGCAATTCTGGCAGCAGTCTTACGTCTACTTTCAAAAGCCAACCTCTGGATATGACATTAACTTCTTTGGCCAACCATGGTGAGTCCTGTCCTGTTGAACCCCTGTCTGGTCTTGGCCACTTTTAGAGTGTTACCAATCTTCTTATAGCCTAGGCCATCTTTATGTAGAGCATCAATTCTGTTTTTCAGAGAGTTCTCTCAGAGAGTTCTTTGCCGTGCTTAACTTCCAGTGACCAGTATGAGAGAATGTGAGGGTGAAAACACATCATTTAACCCTCCCGCTCCCCATTCACACCTGTGGCCTTGGAAAAATGGCTAACTGGGCAATTTCATTTTGAAATATCCCCTCATTTAATTGTTAAGAAGTTCAAATTGTATGGCACAACCAAGCTAAACCTGTCCGTCCTTCTAAACTGGATGACTGAGCCAGGAGGATATTAAACAGAGAAGCTTTCGAGAGGCATGTGGCAACTTTGCAGAATTTGCTTGTCTTCATGGCTTGAAGTGCTCTGTGCATGTGACAAGAATCCTACAAGCTTTACACAAAGCTGGTCTGTATGACAGGAAGCGAATTTTTCTATAGTGGGTTATTCTTCTATAGGCACTGTAATGCCTTGTCATGTGTCGAAAGTGATTCGTGCTGAAATCTCTGGTTAGTGAACATCACTGACCACAATGCACAATAATAACCACAACGATTAACAAAATGTATTTTAAATTGGTTCATTACGCACACGCTTAATCCACATGGATTAATCCATCAGCCGGCCCCCACCCAGCAACTCACATCCATCACAGGTCACACACGCACACACAGTCACACACTAAGGTCCACTTTAGAGACACCAATTAACCTAAGACACACGTCTTTGGACTGTGGAAGGAAACCGGAGTACCCGGAGTAAACCCAGACAGGGGGGGGCCACGCAGACTCCACACAGAAACGACCCAGGCCGCCCCACCCTGGGATCGAACCCGGGACCTTCTTGCTGTGAGGCAGCGGGTGCTAGCCACCGAGCCACCTATTTTAAATTCATTTCTTTGAAATCCGAGCAATCATTTCACACGATATCTTACCATTAACCCCAGTTATCGATAAACTCGAGTTAGACTGCTGATGGACACATCCCTTTCAGAGGCCTGTATTTTGAAAACCTTATGTGCAATGCTCACAAAATGATGGGATTCTGTCTTATACAGTGTCTGGTGAACAGCAGAGATAAATCATGCTACGCTTTCTTCCATTATAAACCCATTATAAGGAACACACAACACGATGCACCAGCAGAGTAATTAGGTGGACGTCATGATCGCTAAAGCTGTTTTCCACGTTAAGCATTTTTAGAAAGAGTTCTGTCAGCTTTTACTGTGCACCACCCCACATCTGAACAGGCAAAACCAACCAGTGATCTTACAAACCATGAACACTTTGGGAGTTAAGGACTTTGAATTGGGCAACTCTCCTGAGCACTTGTGAGGAAACATAAACCAGGTTTGAAGTTCATAAGCATTGTTTAAACTACTTTTGAGGGTGTTCTTCTGGGGGTGGGGAACAGGGATGTTATTTATAGGCAGAACTGAACACTGGTACATTACACTGAACTCATTTTCCAGGGCTGCCCTCCCTCCCTCCCTCTGACATGGCCTGCAGTTGCTCAGCAGGATTCGAACCCAGGCCACCTTGCTACTTTGCTAGAAGATTGCTGACATTTTTTAGATAATGAATTCATTCATTTATTATGTAGAAGTTATCGGGGTATGGTAGGTTTACGTTTAGTGGTTAGTGCTCCAGATAGCTGGGTTAGATCCCGACCCATACTGTGTGGAGATTCTCTGTTTCAAAGGACATGTTAGGTCAGAGCCACGTGTCACTACTGTCTGTGTGTCTGTGTGTGCGTGCGCGCCCATCAAGGATTGGTTTCCGCATTTTGCCTTGGTTTGCCAGTTAAGCCATGATCCTGAATTGGATGGTATTGGATTGAAACGAAACCTTTTTCCCACATTTCGGCCCCACCTTTTTTTTTTCCTGGTCAGCATCATGGGGGTTTGTCAGTTACTCACAGGGAATACGTTTGACCAAGATTGGGAGGGATTCTAAAATAAGCATGCGTTTTATTTATGCATTTTACCCCTGATTTCTAAAATGTCCTGAAAGTACACAAGTCAACCTATATTTTCAACCAAAACTTATTTCTATGCGAAAGAATTCTCAACTTGGAAAGTACCTGAGTGAAATCCCCCGAATTAATCTGTCCATCTCATTTATCTGTCCTCCATTGCTTTCTGTAATCTATATGCAAATGACACGAGGTCTGCACTGCTTCTCTACTAGAATGAGTTGGAAGTCAAGCAGCTGTGGCTGTAGTCCAAGCGCAGTCTCAGGCATTAGCATTCAGAAGTTTGGAAAGACGCGTTTGCTTGGTTGTTTGTGTTGTATGAGATGGGGGGGGGGGTGCAGTATGGAATCTGCTTTTGGGCATTAATAATTGTACCATGTATTTGGTGATTATAATGATAGATTGTGATAGCTTATCTATTCATTACACATTTAATTAAGTAGAGAATCATCCATCTGCAGTGCGTACAGCTTTGTGGATGTTTGGTTTTCTAGCTGTCAGGTAACGCGGCAGCTTAGCAGGTTCTAGAGCTTTCTACATGGGCTGTATTACAACAAATTATTGGACTATCAACCAGATGGTTGTTTCCAAGTCCCGACAATACCTAAATAGCCCAGGTGTCCTCCAGCAAAGCCATTCACCCTCAGTTGCTTGAATTGTAGCTTGTAACACCTTCAGTTCTAAGGGTGCCTTTTTGACTTCTCTTCATTTGACGTCTTTCACTATCGCACAGTTTGCTAGTTAAATGTGCTTCATAGTAAATACCGTCAAAGTCTAATTTATTTCTATAGCGCTTTTTACAACGGAGCGTTGTCTCAAAGCAGCTTTACAATCATATATGATCTTAAAAGACCAAATCCCAAGCTGAGCAAGCCTAGGGCGACAGTGGAAAGGAAAAACTCCCTGACAGTAGAAGGAAAAAATCTCCTCCATGGGTGGCCTAGATGTTAATGAAGTAAATACTTAAAAGTTTATTAAAATAATAGTACAATTAAGTAAGTAATACAATTTAAATCAATAATAATATTTAACAATGATGTAAGTAATAAAATAAGTAACAAAATAGATTTTAAAACAAAATAAACTGTCTCATTGTCTTGATGAACACTCTTTAGTATTTTCACCTAATCTACATTTTTCTTTAACGGTCATCTGAGTTTTATGGACTTATTATGATCACGAGATGTTTCTCATGAACTGCTCTGTCTCGAAAGGCTCCGATTTAGACAATTTTCATCTCTTTAATTGCTACATCTGACAATTTGGGACCTTGCCAGTCCAGAGATTTACATACTTTTCCTGGATAGTTAAAGATAATGTGCTCAAAAATGCATTCTACAGGAATGTGTTTGTTTATATTTTATGACTTGGATGGAGATCAAACCTTGTTTTATGTGAAATCCACAAGCATTCCTTGGAACTGTATTTTATGATGTACTAAATCGATGAACTGTGAGAGTGTAAACATACTATGTATAGTCACAGACCTAAAATCTGTTGTTTATCATATTCAGATATATCTACTGTAAACCCAGAGCGTAGTGAAAAAGCAGCAGAAGAACTGCCTCATTATAATTTCTGCATTTCCAGTTCATATAACAGTGCATTACACGGCACGTTACAACTAATGGGTTACGTGTCTATTATCCTTTACTGTAAGTTGTTAAACCTGTTCATGCTGTCTTTCTTCGCAGTTCTTTCGGCACACTTCAGGGTGTGTGAGCCCTACTCGGACCACAAGGGGCGCTATCACTTCGGCTTCCACTGTCCCCGCCTATCTGACAACAAGACCTACATGTTCTGCTGTCACCACAACAACACAGCCTTCAAGTACTGCTGCAATGAGACCGAGTTCCAGGGCGTCATGCAGCTCAACCTCACCAGCAGCTCTGACGGCTTCACTCACAAGTGCGTGAGAGGACGGCTGTTACCTGGGCATTAGCCTTAGGAATCTATTTTATACTGAAGCAGATGGTTCAGTAGGAGGAGGAGTTTTTTAGCACTATAAATGTATTTACAGTGGCTGTATAGTAGACGTTTTGAGAATTACAGGGATTCTCTGTAGCTGTTCAGACAGTCCATTGATCTGCAGAGACTCAAACCCGGGTCCCTTCAGCCAGTTTGGGCTTCTAAGACAGACAAGAGAAACAGGGAGGACATACAGACTTCTAACAGAAATACAGTCACGCACTAAGGTCCACTTTAGAGGCACCGATTAACCTGTGGGAGGAAACCGGAGTACCCGGAGTAAACTCATGCAGACACAGGGAGGACATGCAGACTTCTAACAGAAAGGAGAGACACAAACTGACCTTTAAAAAGTGTCAATCACAGTTATCTGGAGGAAACCCATATAGACCTGGAGAACATACAAACTCCACAATAGAGGTATCTGAGCCAAGAATCATCCCAGGCAAATCTGGAGCTGTGAGGTGACCACTGCACCACCTTGCAGGTCATATTTGAATAATCAATAATTCATTTCTCATTAGAGTCCTAAATACATTTTACTCACTTTACTGATACCTTAAAAAACCAAATATACTGCTCACAGAATTATATATAAAAATGATGTACAATAAAATGCATTAAACGTTACAACAAGCACAAATATGATTCATTCAGACATTAATATCAATCATCTAAATTTGGAAACCCATGAAAAACTTGTTCATTAAACAAACTTGCCCTAACAGTCGGTAGTTGTGAAATGGCATTTCAGATTTGTGCCACCATTGGAACCTCCCGGGCCATCCAGAGTCTCAGAACAGAGGCTCTATACCCAGGCCAGCTGTACAGCTTTGTTACAGATCCTGCCAAGGCAATCTTAGAGGCCAGTGCAATGCAACTGTGGGACGCCTTTGCCATCACAACACAAGGCAAAGGCCTCCGATTCCCTCCATCACTAATGGAAACTGGTCCGAATTTTTCTGTTGCTGGAATATAGGCGTTTCCTTTTCGTTCTGGAGGTGGCAGGAGTACACAACTTCTTTGCCTAAGTAAACGATGAAATAAATATCTGTTAAAATGCTTTGTTCACCTGTAAAAATCTGTTAAAATGTATCTTTTGCATCAGCAGATGTATGAAAACGCATGCTAGTAAATACTGAGTCAAAAAGTAAAAGAATCTCTCTAAAAAGCCCTTTTTCAGGGCAACAGCCATGACACGTCATGACACATTAATAATCTGCAAAAATGACCCAAATTACAACAGAATGACCCAAATAAAAAGAGAATAAAAATGGCCATGAATCAAACTATTGAAAACGCTTTTTAATTAACGCTGCTGAATTTCTCTTAAGCAGACATTTCAATATTCAGAAAATCTATTATAAACCTAAACAATAGTTATCATCGACATCAGTAATGCCCAAGCACACGTGAGCGCGATAGCGTGACGGTATAAAACTTTCATGTTCAGCATTATGCATTCTACTCCCAAAAATAGTTTTAAACACTTTACACTTACTTTATGTCAATCAGAATCGTACATTTTATTATCCCATGTATCTGGCTTATTATGTGAGCTATATTATACTTCTAAAGGCTTTACATAAGTATTTAATTAAGAAGTATAGTTATGTAGTTGAGAAATACTCTAATGTGAATAAAGAAATGGATTCATATACAAGCTAAAGCACCCAGCCTGGTTTGAAAATGCAGTGAATAAAAAGGACAGATTTGTGTTTTGAAATGTAGTGAGTAAAAGTACATTCATCCATCCATTATCTTCCACTTAAGCCACATGGGCTCCCACCCGGCAACTCTGGGCGCAAGGGCAGGAACAACCCTAGACGGGGCACCAATCCATCGTAGTGTACACATACGCAGTCACGCACTAAGGCCCACTTTAGAGGCACCGATTAACCTGTGGGAGGAAACCGGAGTACCCGGAGTAAACTCATGCAGACACAGGGAGGACATGCAGACTTCTAACAGAAAGGACCCAGGCCGCTTCACCCTGGGATTGAACCCGGGACGTTCTTGCTGTGAGGCAGCGGTGCCGCCCACAAGGCCTAAAGCACAGCTAACAAAAACAATACTCAAGCACAGTTCCAAACGGTTTGTAACATCCTTGTTATCCATGTCTCCATCCCTCCGTTCTCTACACACTCATAAAAGATAAACTATTTACCCTTTATGTTATATCGAGGCAAAAGAAACCACATGATCCATGTTTAATCATGTAATCCCACTCTACACATGTGCTCACATGTAATTCAACCTGACCTTTTCTCTTGCTCTCTCCCTTGTTGCAGCAACTACACTGCTCTAGTAGGCGTGTGGGTTTATGGTTTCTTCGTCATGGTCCTGCTGGCTCTGGACTTCCTGTACTACTCAGCTATGAACTATGAGGTGTGTCGAGTCTACCTGGAGAAATGGGGACTGGGAGGCCAATGGCTCAAACAGGCAAGAAGCCAGTGGCACAGGTCAGAAGTAGCGCAAGATGCAGAGCCAAGCACGGGGACGAGTTTGAGCCAAGGCCTTCACCAGCAGCATCAGTCCAGGCAGAGCCTGAGAGGAGAGATGGAGAGTCCAACACTTATGACCTACCAGACATCCACTGCATGGTGAGTCCACTGGGCCTCCTGATTTCAGACATTCTAACATGAGGACAATTGCGTTGGATTTCATTGAGCTTAATATAAATAAAGTTATGTGTTGCCACACACATCAAATTGACCCTTTTCTGGTGTTATCTCAAATCAAATTTGACTCTCAAACTGTAACGACCTTGCCTTTTCCGGAGCAGTACTGGACCCTACTGCTCTGCCTCCACTCATTTTGCTTACTTCTAGCTTTCTCAGCTTTACACTGTGGTTTGGCTAGATTTTTACCTGACGTATACTTAACGGTTCACAGAAGGACACGACTTCTCATGAATCTGTAAATGGCTTTTTGCACATCTGTTTGTTCCCTATTTTTTCCCTCCCTTTGTTTGGAAGTGAGAAATCCCGTTAGAACTAACTTGTACACACAAGGCACAAGAATGTAACTTCTGTAAAGGACTATGTTTTGGTCCATTCAAGACCTGCGAGTGTCCTAATGCTTCACATCTCCTGGGCTCTGAGTCGATCTGACCAATAGAACACCTCGGTCACCCTATTGGACTGATGCTTTGGGGATTTAGGTAAACATGGGACCAAACCTGTGCCATTTTGATCATTATTACTGAGATCATTTTCTGTGAGCTCACGTTCTTTTATACTTCTTTACAGCCAACAGTCTAAGAGCACTACTGAGAATGCGTGTAGTTCGTTTTTTTCCATTCCTAATTTGATCACTTACTAGTATTTTGTATGTTCTCCCTTTCCTGTAATGCCAGCATCGAGCTGCATGGACTCCAGATTTGTTTCTGATGAGCTATGTTATCCAGCATGGTTTCACAACATAGGATTTGACGATGCAGTGGCACGGTGGGTAGCACTGTCACCTGGCATTAGGTCCTAGGTTCAATCCCAGGTGGAGTGGTCTGCTTCATTTCTGTGTGGAATCTGCATGTCCTCTCCATGTCTCCTTGGGTTTACTCCAGGTACTCCACTTTCCACCCGCAATACAAAGATATAAAGATATGTTAGGTTAATTGCTCTCTCTAAAGTGCCCCAAGTGTGAGTGTGTGTGTCTTATGATGGATTGGCGGAAGAACTTTTAGAATAAATATTTTAATAAGACATTTAAAACAGCACCACCCTGTTGAATATACAGAATTTGACAACACAAACAAAGCCAAAGAGGTTAAGGCTAAAGCTATTGCAGAGCCACCACGAGCCAGCAGCTAATTATATTTTTCTTTAACAATTAAGTCTCAATTGACAGAAGAGTTGAACAAATTCTTCCGTATCAAAGATCTAAATCGGTCAATCATACAGTATGTGTAAAATATGAAATTGTGGAAAAAACTGCAATCTGTGCATCTCTAGAAGTGCTTATTTATCCGTGATTCTAACATGAACGGGCACCACCCTAATGCCAGCAATATTAGCTACAGGTTTCTTTCGTCTAACCAGAAATGTAAAGAACCTGCAGTTTACTATTCACTACCGCGTTTTTCCTAAAATGGGCGTCATGCTCAGATGAGATGGCCGGAATCCCTCAATGTGGGTTTGGTGGAAAAAGAGTTATGACTCTGCAGAACACAAACTCAATCCCGCTGTCATGGAGCTGCTTTGCCTCAAAAGGGCCTGGGAATTTTTTTTTTACTGTGCATGGCATTATGCACTCCATAAACAAAAGAAGATTAAGTTCAAATCTTTCTGTCTATCAAGAAGCTCCATTTGGGACATGGCGGGATGTATTCCCACATTATACTCACTGTTTCTGGGACAGGCTCCGGATGCACCCCCGATCAGAATATAAATCTTCATGCACAGTTCCTGCAGAACAATGGGAACTTCTTATTGTAATACTCTACGTACAGTACTTATGTATTCATCTGAGGTTCTGCTACACTTCACGCTAATCTGATCATGTATTTACTGTCACAACGATTCCTTTTGCCACACTGTAGTGAAAGGTCTGGATTTCCAAGTCTGGAATATACCAAGCCTCAAGAGAAGCAATACTGTAAAAAAAAAAAGTCTTAGGCTGCTATTAGACTAAATATACATTTGTTGTATGACCATATATACTTTCTCCTATATACTTACCATATATATTTCTCAGTCTCTTTATTAGAATACACTACTAGAGGATGAAGAAGCTTGATCAGGAATGGACGTTTTGGAAGGCTAGCAGCCTAGAAACCACTTTTTCAGAACGGGAACAGGCTGTAAAGGCTAAAGTGACAGACTATAATGAAGATCAGTGGACAAGTTATGAGTTATTAATATAAATCTAATGGTTACCTATGTTTGTTTGGCTTCTGTAACATCATATATAGACACACACAAGTCAATGCCAATTCAGAGTAATCAATTAACCTAATAACTGTCTTTGGACTGTGGGAGGAAACCGGAGTACCTGCAGACTCCACACAGAAAGGACACAGGTCGCTCCACCCTGGGATTGAACCCGGGCTGTGAGTCAGCGGTGCTACCCACCGAGCCACCGTGCTGCTCTGCTAACCTATGTATGGTTTCGTCAGTACAAAAATGCATCAGCTCCAGTGCACTTAACATTTATAGTTAACCAATAATTGAATGGAATTTTTTATTGATTTGGGTTTTTTAAGCAATACAGAAAACGTGCTATCTATCCCTGTGTTTATGTCCAGTTCAGAAATAATGGTTACATCAGGAAACCTTTTATTTTCCTATATATGGGAACACCTGTTCAGTTGCACTTAGAATGAAGTCCTTTTAACATGAAGCGCATGCAGCTCGGACACTGTTTTCAAACAGAAAAGCTCCCATACCACCAAACCTGGCTGGCTTTCATATCGCACTGGGCACTGCATGAATGCACTTTGAACTGAATTATAAACGAGAACCGGGCTGTTTTAAACTAGGCCAAGGAAGAACCTAAGCTCTGAAGTTTAGAAGTATTGGATTGCATGTGGGAGGCCAAAGATCAGCTTTCTGCACTGAAATGAAAATTCATCATCACTGAAAAAAAGGAAATTAAAGCCCTAATTAGGCATGATTCGTTCCTGGCGCCTCTCCCCTGTGTAGGCTCGTTTTGTATTGTTCATTTTGTAGTTAGTTTTTCCCCATCAATTGAAATGTCGATTTCACATCTGAGTAAATCCTCTGTATGCATTTTTCTTGATTAACAATCTCATTACAAATCATATCAGTCAAGCAATTTGAATGAATGTATGTCTGTCTTATTTATTAGCACTCGGTATGTTCTCCCCTTTGCTGTAAGGCTGCACTCAAGCTTGCACGTGCAGAACATGATGAACAAAATTACAAAGAGCATCTTGTGATGTGGCTTAATGCTTGTGTTTCTTCCTTTCTCAAATTTCCCTTATACACTGTCAATGGACTTTAGGTCAAGGAGACGTACCATATTCTGAAGTATTCTAAAATGTAAGTCGATTTCATTTAAAGATATGACGATTCAACTGTAAGGCTTAATATACCATTTATAATATTACCATTAAAAAACCATTAATAAAAGTTTTTCATAAACATGATGTAAGCCAAGGAGGTTGAGTACCTTTTTTGAAATCTTGGTTGCCCCAAGGTTCCTTCCTTATAGCTTCTCCACTGTTATCCTAAGCTTGTTCAGTTTGGGTTAGAGCTTAGCTAATAGAAGATAATGGAAAGTTGTAAAGCTGCTATGAAAATGAATCTGACTCTGATTGTTAGATCTGATTAAATGCAAAACAAAAGCTTTTATTCTAGTGGCCTCAGGCTTTTGGCTCTCACTTTGCATGCCTATGTATATATAAAACTGATCTGCCATAGCATTAATACCAAATTCACAGGCATGAATAGCACAGACAGTGTGATGCTCTGAGCAAGGTCCTGCTGAAAAACCATTGCTTATGACATTCTTGTGGATGTCATGTGGATTCTTGTCTATACCACTGCAGGGACGGCGTGCACTTGGTCTGCAACAATGTAAATGTATATGTAGGGGATACATGTCAAAGTGACAGAGTCGAAGATGTTTGCTTGACCTCAAGCCCTCCATCTTAATCCGACTGAACATCTGTGGGATTTGCTGGACAAATAAGTCTGATCTAGACGAGGGATCCACTGCCAGATACTACGGGACACTTTCAGAGGCCTTGATGAATCCATGTCTCTATGGGTCAGTGCCTTGGTGGCATGATGGACACCTGGACAAGACATGGGCTTTAGTCTTGTAAGACAGATACGTCCAGATTTAATCCATGATACACTGAATTTACCATGAAATCAACGAGCTCTATATCCTGTGTGTGCCTATGGTTCTTGGACCCTGTACTTGACTGCTGCGCTGGCCTGGTCCATGTCTTCAAAAAATATCACCCTGCATCTTGTGTGTTACAAACAGAAACAATCAGAATCATTTAGAGTTCATTATTATTACATTCATAAAAAACACAGCTGATGTTTTGCTCAATATACAAGACTGTCTCTCAGAATGCTCGACTTTATCTCAGCTCGTTTCAGCCTGATTTCACTTGTCAGCTATTTATCAAGCCTGTGATGATTGTATTAAAAGCAGGAAGACCGCGCACTGGTGTGACTCAGATTTACATGTGGATTCGACTGTTTTGCCATTAATCACAATAACACACAGCTGCTTGCGTTTAGAGCAAGGCTAGTTTCCTCAGTCCTGCCACAACAAATAATATAAAAACACTTGAACAGCATGAGCTGAATGAGATGATCATTACTATACTGCACAGTATAGCGTGGTGTAGTAACAAATCTGCGATCCAGTGATCTAATGACCTGTAGGTGTCACCCTAGTGCATTAGGTTCTTGCCAGGTTACCAAACAATGGGACGTCATCGTACTGTATCTTTGTTGCCATCAGTGATGACGAACCATATTGTCCCAGATGCAGCAAAACATACGCAAAACCGTGATACTACCACCACCATGTTTCACAGATGGAATAATGTTCAAATGCTGAAACACAGTATTTTCCTTTCTCCACTCGTAGCGCTGTCGGTTAAAGCAAAACGCCGCATTTCGGTCTTAGCTGTCCGCAAACCATTTTTCCAGCATCTTTCTGGGTTGTTCATGCGATCTGTAGCAAACTGCAGATGCTGTTACTTTTGTATAGTAGTAGCTTTCTCCTTGCAACCCCTTCACGTGAACTTTTGTTCAGCATTATCACTCACTGATGGCGGACTGAAGCACATTAACATGTGAAAGAGCCCGTTAGTTGCTTGGATGTTGCTCAGGTTTACTCTGTCCCCTCCCGGACTGTTACACACCTTGTTGAGTTTAGAGTTTAGAGATGTTTTTGTAACCTTTTCCAGGCTGCACCATCCACACCTTTTTTTTCTGAAGTCCTCAGAAATATCTTTTTCATGCCCCGTTTTGAAGGTCAGAATTTGATCGATTTTAATGTCTATACACTTGACGCTAATTTATCCTCCAAATTAAATCCTAATCCTATAGATTTACATACTTTTGACACTGACATATACTGTATGTAATACTGGATCATTTTTCTCAATAAATAAATGACGAGTATACTTTTGGTTTCATTTGTTTTATTCCACACATTGGTTTAGACTCCCCCGTGGTTGACACCAGTATGGCAGAACACCTGGCTCCAAAACCACTGCCGTGCCGTGACAAGAGATCAGATATAGGAAGAGTAATTGTACTTGCCTGTGTGTGCATCCCTGGGTGGACACCTAATTAGTTTTATGTTTACACAGTAGGCTATAAGCTTTAATCAGATTTTCTTTTTCCCAGGGGTGCCAGTTCAGATTTGGGTATTTATTATGAGGGAGTGTAACTGCAGTCTGTATATGGTTGAGCTGTTTTAAGGTCCAAGCAAATGATTCATTTGTCTTTAATTTTTATGTGGGTACAAAGTGGTCTGATCGAAAAACAACACTAATAATAAAATATGTTGTTTTTTTTCTGTCTAGATACTTGAAGCTTGACTCATCTGGATGTACTGAGTTGAAACGTACGGACATGCCAAGGACTGACAGCCACAGCCAGCACACAGTCTTTACTCCTTCTGATGTGGACATTTTGCTCCACTCCGTTGCTCGATCGGAGGAATTTGTACACTCTGTACACTGCAGCACATGCAACGTGCTCATCCTTAAGCTGCAAAGTGTCCCATTGGAAGCAGATGGCCCAGGAACCTTCATAGGAAAGCGTGTTAGTCACCTGATCTTGAACTGGTCTCTGCAAACGTCGAACTCTAGATTCTGAATGTCTCCCACATTTATTTGTTTATATATGAGACAAATGCTGTTTACAGTGGTGGAGGGTAAATTGCTAAACTAATGTGCCAGCTCTAACGTGTGTGAATTGGCAAGAATGAATTCATTCGAGAGATGAAACCTTCAGAAGTGCACTCAAGCATGTTGGTTGACATGAGATACAAATCTGACACCACCATGTTAATGAATGTCTGGGTTTATTACAAAGTTTGAGACAAAGTTAATATCATTTATGACCATATTCCTAATCACCCAAGACGGCAAAGTCCGTTTTAACTACTGAACTACTGACAATGTGAGATAAAGCAATATGTTTTAGTAGAAAATCAAAAGGTTAGGTTTCTAAATGTGTGTTTGTTCCTTATACATAACTTGGTCATTATATTGATTCGTAGAGCTTTTCAGAGGCCAACTGGCAAACCACTTTCACGTTAGGCCTAACACGATCATTAAAATTTTGGTAGAAATGTTTTGGGTTTTTTTTCCCTTTGGAAAACATGCACTGATTTAAGAAGAGTAAATAGGAACAGGCAAAGCCAGTAGTTAGTTAGACCATAGGCATTGAACTGCAATAAGGCACAGCGTTTTTTGTGTTGCATTATGTTGTGTTAGAGAGACCTTTTTGTGGTAATGTTATCAGTGATTTGTATGAACCTAAAGCTTCCTTCTAGCAGCTGGAGACATGTAGTTGCAAGAACGTTTGTGAACCCTGGAGTTACCTGGATTTCTGGATGAGCTGCAAAAATGATTTAAAAAAAAAACTACACGCTACTGCAACTGTCCTCATCAATACTGAATGCATAACTCAAACATTCTCAAGCCAGGATGAACAAAAGTATGCAGAACTATGAATACAAGCTGGATGTTGCCCTTGTTGATAAGATAGCATAGGAGGTAAGGGTTGTTTTTCGAGAAATATCTGGGTTTTTTTGCAAACCAAGGTGTTAATAGAAAAATGTAGGCGCATAGAAACCTGGAAATGACTACAAAAGCATTTCTGAGATCTTCTGTGTGTCGTTTCTAATCTAGATGGAGGAAATCCATCCTCTCTGGGTATATGGCAGAGATCACACTAAGGGCACAACATGCAAAAGTATGCCTGGAGATTGAAATGGAAACCAGACAAATGCCAAGTCATCATCCCAACAGTGATGGAATGGCATATGGTTTGGGACCTCAATGCTGTCACCAAGAAACAATGACAAACTGTACCTGTGTAAATATGTACATGCTAATGGGCCATTACAGGTAGTTTAATTAACACTGAATTGAGAAAATTGGCCCAAAACACACAAAACTCAACACGCAAACTACTCATGTTTTGCAATATCCAAGTCAGAACCCATAACTTGACCCAACTGAGATACTGTGGTATGGAATGAAAGGGCTGTTCATACGAAAAAAATAAATATAAATTCAATTCTTTTTTTTTCACAAGAAAACCACAACTAATGTTATCCCTAATGTTAACATTTAGTCATTTAGCAGACGGCATATCCAGGCAATATGTATTATCAGGGGAGGTAAACATTTTTTAGACCAGACCTTCTGACCTTTTGAGTAGGGGAAACACTTAGACTGGAAAGACAACTAATCTAAGAAAATGTCCATTAATGCTGAGCCTGTGAGCCATAAATCCCTCACTTGGATCATACCCTTTGCAAATCTATGCGGGTTGCTGTACTTTTGATGTAAAAATGTCATTAAATATCATGTTAAGATATGCTCGAGCACCCCTGAATAGGGGCTATACAGGCCTAAGAGTAAGTTAATTGCTTCTCTGCAGTAGCTAAAGTTGTACCAGCTATTATGTGCAGGGGATCACATACTTTCTCAGTGTGGAACATGAACGATGAATCAGTGTGCTCAATACAGCCACGTGTTAGTATTAGGGAATGAGGTTTGCTTAAATTAAGATGGATCTTACTTCTAAAACGCTGAAATCCAGGTGAATCCAAAGAGTTCAGAAGCTGTTTTTTCTTAAGCTGTACTCACTGTAGGAGTAATGGGTGTTGGTGGTGGTAACAAGTTGCCTTATCGTAAATCTATAGTCTACAATGAGCACCTGTTACATTTTTAGTAGTGGGTAGTTCAGTCCAGGTGTAGTTTGAAAGGGTACCTGTACGTGCTCTGGTTTTCAGACGGTCCAGTGTATGTGGGTGCAGTTTCATTGTGATTGCACTTGGTAACTTTGCTGTTGCAAACAGAGAACAATAAAGATTATCTTTTGCAGTGTGTTCAATGACTAGGTGATCAATATCTCAAATACCATGTTGAAAAAAATCTTTTTGTGACTATCACAGTTCTTCCCATTTGGTTGCTGGCAGTTATTACCCACTGATGGCCTTACAGCTACCAACCTGAGGGCAAACATGTCTCCTCTGAGACACTAAAGCCAGCTACTCTCTGTTCTCTCTCAGCATTAATGGAGAACGTACATTTTGTAATTAAATTAAATCAATAAAAACGTCTGTATTTGATAAATGGCATGCTAATGACAATTGTTGCAAACAAAAAGTATGACTGAGACTGAGAGTTAAACATGTAACATGTATTAATACAGCGCCTTTTTAAAGTGGACTTTGTCTCAAAGCAACTTTACAAAAAGTAACAGACCAGTAACCTCTATATAGGCATATATATATATATACAGAAACAGGAAGATTGTTCCTGCTTATGTACGTTTTGGAGCTTTGTGAGTAAATGCTCTTCTACCTGCTGTGATCTAAAGTTAGTAAAAGTATTTTGTAATTATTTTGTAATTTATAGGAAATGTAATTGGCAGCCAGTGTACAGAAGATAAAAGAGGACTAATATGATCAAACGTTTTAGTTCTAGTTCTGAACCAACTGTAGTTTGTTTATGGATCTATCCAAACATCCAGCTAGGAGAGCCTTAGAATAATCGAAACGAGAAGGCATAGACGCATGAATTTAGTATATTTCTTATTTTCGAGATGGTACATAAATAAAAGAAAGCTACTCTAGTTATATTTTAAACACGTGCATCAAAAGAGAGATCTGAATCTATTGTGACAGCCAAGTTTTTTTTACAATTTACAAAGAAAGTGTCTAGGTTTAGAGTTAAATAACTTGTTTCTCACTGCCTTGGATCCGGCAAGTAACACCTGTGTTTTCTCTGAATTAAGTAAACGAAAGTGACATGCCCATAAGTTAATATGTCCTTAACACATAATTCAGTCTTACTGGTTGTGTTGGTATCATTGGGTATCGGGACTGAGTCACCGAAAGAGTGATAAAACAAAACTTTGCAAACTTCATGCCTCACAAAGAAGAACTGAAATAGTGAATCCTGGTTTAATAAGCTGTTTATCCTTCAGACCAGACTCACCAGGTAGGGTCTACATTGCATTACGAAACAACTGCTTTAATTACTTTCAATAGTATTCATAAGAAAGTTATTCATTAAACAGCGATCTATTTAATCAATATGTTTTGCTACCATTTTAGAAATAAATAAATCTCAAGAGCCAATGGATTACAGCGATAACAATGTATCCAAGTATAATGACAATAAAATGCTTTTATGTTAAGAAGGCTCGCCTGTTGTGCCCAGTAACACGCTCTCCTGATAAACCACTGATAGATCACTGCAGAGCTTAGCCTCTCATAGCTTTAAGTGAATTCCTGCCAGAACAAAATACTTTGTACTGTACCCAACTTCATGAAAATGTCTCGTAGAGGGCACACATTTTTAATACTATTATGCATATTATGTAATATATTCATTATTATACAGTATTTACTCAGTGTTCTCGTTGTTCCTTTTATTTAGCTTATGTATCTTTAAGTAATTACTATAAACTAATTAATTAGGTCCTCTCAAAGTTTCTCCCTTGAAAAGTCTTGGGGAGTTTTTGCTTGCCACTGGTGCCCCAGTCTGGTCCACTTAGGGCTGTGGGCCTAGTGTTGGGTTCGACAAATCTTTTGTGAGGTCGAGCGTCAAGTCAATCACGAGGGTTCATAGGATAATCAATTTCTTTTCGAATCAAAACCATATGGCTCAAAAGTGGTAGCTTGTTACTTCATTAGAGCAGCTACATTTCAAGGCCTCCTGTCTTTCATTTTGCAGGCACGAGAGAGGAACTCACCGTTCCTCCCTTATCTTTAAAGATTTACATTCAGCTGCCATAGTGCATATATGTTTCTGGTGATAAATCAATGCTTATTCATTTTTCGAAACCTATCGCTAGATGATAGAAATTTGTATAGCTGCTTTGAAGGCAATGTTTCATTGTAAAAGGTACCGCAGAAAAAAATATGACTTGACAATTTAGTTAATGTAGCATTTCTGAAAGCAGTGTTAAAGTATGAAAACAAGAACAAATGAAATCACTGTAACACAGAAGGCCTTTCTTCTGGCGTTGGGGTAATAATGGACTGCAGTGTGATCCTCTGCCACCAATACCAATCCATACTGCTGCTGCTGCTCGGTATTAGCTTGAGATTGTTACTGCATTACTCAACCTTAACTTTGCAAGCTCAGTCTTGGATTCAAGCCCAGGCCCCCACTAACTGCTGCTTGCAGCAGCATAGCTCTTATCACCAAACCGCAGGAGCTGCATACAGAGTGCTAAAGTTACTCAGTATATGATGAACACCAGGATGAAGTTAAACTCCTTATATGGCCTCCGCGTTCGGCAGATTTGAAAATAATTTAACCAGACGGTGAAACAGATCCACGACTTCTTTCCACCATGACTTTCTTCTTGAAAACGCTCCAACATTCCTCCCCAAAACTGTTCAGAACTTGTACGGCTGCAGCCCATTAAAGAGTTAAACTTCTCTGGAGGCAAAAAATGGACTGAATTCTGACTTCTGAGTTCTTTTAAAAACGTTAGCTTCAAAGTAAGTCTGGTTTTTGTTTCGTGCTGACAGAGTACATCGAAATGTAGATATAATAAGTTAAAGGTGTAAGATATAAAATATAATCTTGTGTATTCTTCTGTTGTGAGCACAGGACAACCTTAGCCTTTCTGGTCGTATAAACAAATGGTAAAAACATTAGGCTCTGGCAGCTTCAGATATGCAGGGTGAACTGGTTTAGCATTAGTGGGATGCTTAAAAAACTGCATTGCAGAACTGAGCATGCAGACCTAAAGGCGTGAATAACGCATGAACGAAGCAGAGACATTTAACGTGCATTAACCTGTGAAATGTTTTTTTTTATGTTACTGTAATGTAAATATGTAAAAGGGTATTTTCACGAGAAAACTGTGAATAATATGTAAACTTGTCAGAGATACTGCTCAGAAGATAAGTGGAATCCTGCCATCTACACAGAATCCAAAGCCTAAATTGTTTACTCATATCACACTGGTTGTTCAGCTACAAGTACGTAATTACACACGCTGTAAATCCAAAATATAAACGACCACATGGAACACATATTGAACGGAAACCTGAATAAACATACCTCACTGGCTGCACACAACCAAGAGGGAATGAGCCCACTTGAAGAAACTTGTTTCCAGAGCATACAATGCAGTGCCAACTTTAAACAATTGAAACTTTTAAGTAAATCAATTGAGCACTGCTCTACTGGAATCACAGCGGTCAAATGACCGGCGTTTAGAACTTCTAGGTAGATGAATTAGCTATATTTATAGTCTTATATTTATAAAAAGAGAACTTGTTCTTGTGTCCTGACTGTGTTGTAAGTCTGTATTGTATGACATAAATAACATTTATCTTTTCTAAGATAAAATCTTTTGCCTTTTTTTAAATCTGACCAGCAGTTCATGGAGCTGAAAGACAGATTTTTATTTCCTATTATATATTTTTTAATAATCTAAAAAAAGACCTCAGTTGTTAAAGTGAACATTGATTAGATAGTCATTAAATTGCATTAACCTGTAGTTTGCTGTTAGCTGTAATTCAGCCGTTTGTTTGGTTGGCTAAATATCTTATTTTATATTGTATATTTTATTAAACTGGTTGTGTTATCCTGCAGCTTACCCTTATCCCTATCTCTTACAATTTCAGTCAGTGTGTTTCCATGTTTCTACGTTCCTCTCTGTTCCTGGTTCTCACTCTGGTTGGTCCCTGTCTTATGTTAGACCAATTGTTAGCTTTAAGCATTAGCTGTCTGCTTTGCCCTTGTTATCCCATATATTTGCACTAGCCCTGTTAGTGGAAGCTCAATTTTGCCCTTTGTTTAGCCTAATTGTTTTGTCTGGTTCTGGGTTTACTCCTGTCCTCCGTTATTCTTTTGCTTATGCTCGTGTTCACTGCTTTCGCTTGTTTACTACTGTCAACAAACTTCCTGCACATGGTAAACATTTTTAAAATGCAAAATCGAAAACACATGAGCTCTAAAGGATGGAATTGTTGTCTAGAAACGGTATCCCCATCCAAACAGTTTGAGGTTGTCTGCTGGCTGACACGGGTCAAACTGACCCAGCCCTTTGAGATCATTACAGTCTTTCTGTAGCAGCCCAGAAGTGGTGCTTATTACCACTGCAGAACATCGGCTGCACCTGCTTCACACCTCAGCAAGAGACGTTCAAGTGGGTTATGATTTGGAGCTCTAATTGGTAGCAGGGCTTAAGATTTTCCTCCTAAAGAATCATTGAAAGACTCAAATTTGGGACCGACCCGTTTTTGAAACGAGACAGCATGAAAGTGTCATGAAAGTCAGACTTACGAGCCTACTGAAAATATCGATGTGTCTCATCACATCTTTAAAAGTCTACAGCCCAGCTACACAAATGCTGGTCGGACACTTGGGCGAAACACCAGAAAGAGCTGAAGACTGGATTTTGTTCTGCTTGCACTGTAAACACAAAGACAAGACAGCCCAAAAACCAGAGATTTTACAGGACAATAATAATTTACAGGAATTGCCATCGTTTGTCACTTGCATTAGACAACCTTCTTCCAGCTGCTGTGCAGACTTGAAAACAATACAGCCACAAATCACACGGATCGAATTAATTTATTAGGGTCCTATTTATATCCCACTGCTGCTGTCCCCTGCCTGTGGGGAGGCATGAAACTGCTCTTTGGTTGACACAAATTTAGCATTAAACAGATTTGCTCATTAAGCGTGAGCAGCTTGAGATTCCTAGCTCCTTAGCTGCTGTGACTTTTTTTTTTTTTTTTTCGCCTAGCAGGTTGTGAACCCTTTGGAATTTCCTGGATTTCCTCATAAAATGCGGTCTGATCCTCATCCAAGTCATAATAGAAGAACACACTCTGCTTCTAATAACACCAATCCAATAACACATCCAAATGGACCCGTGTCTTTACTAAATGCATCGATTAATCATCACAGTCAGAACTATGTGAACCTCTGGCTAACTACTTTAGTCAGATGGGGGCTGTAAAGGTGCTCTGTGCTATAAAAAGGCACAGGTCATGCCAAGAATTTGTGGATTGGCCAGAAGAGGGCTTACTCCGCACTACAGGAAACTGTTTGTATAGAAAGACCTATCAGTGGAACAAGACGAGGAACAAGACAAGGGTTCATATCTTTAATCAGCTTGGATTAATAATTAATCAATGTGTTGAGCCAGAAAGGTCAGCGTTTTTTATCTGAAGGGAGAATTTCGAAAAGAAAAGGTCAATCACTGGTCACCAGTCAAATCTGTGAGACAAATCTCTGTTAAATAAAGAGTGAAATGGAACAAACATTGACCTACCACTTCATGTCTGAGCTTCACAGATGAACAAATGCTTCCTAGTTCACTCTTTTGGAACTCGCTAACTCGTAATTAATCTGGTTTGTTGGCTGTGAATGCATTTGAATGCAATCTCAGGCTTTAGGTATTAAAGGATTATTTCACCCAGTTAATTGAATGTTTGAGAACAGAAGTGAAGCTAGATAAAGTGAGGCAAATGGAAGTGGTAAAATCCTTTTAGTTTGAGTGGACTACTCTGTCGATTTAGTTCAAACTATGGTTTAACAGTGAAATAAATGTGTTTTTGAAATATGATTTTCTTTTAAGAAAGTAAAAAAGTTGTTAGAAGGAGCTTAATGTTTAAATGAACAGATACATGGATGGAAATGTTTTCCCATCTATAATGTCACCAATGTTTCAGTCCATGTAATCCATATCCCCAGGACAGGAAAAAAAATGTACTGTGAAATTTGACAGTAGAACCATAAAGTGGCCAAATTTCCATCAAAAATCCATAGTAGAGCTGTGAAATAAGTTATGGTCAGTTCAGAGTCAACCAAGTTTACAGTCGTACCATGAAATTTGACAGTGGAACCATGAAGTGACCAAATGACCATCAACAATTCATAGAACTGTGAACTTTATGGTCAAACTGGTCAAGCAGTTTACAGTTTTACTACGAAATTTCACAGTACATTATTTCCTGGCTACACCCCTTCATTTTGGAGCAGGTAGTAAGACTGAACCCCTGCCCTCATGGCCACAAGGTAAGAAGCAAGATCCAACTGTCAATGTGTCCCCAAATCTGAAACTCCATGAAATATAAAAACAACACAATAACAGAGTTGACTGTACTTTACTAGATATGTGAACCTTATCACGCAACAGACATACCAACATTGACTGACTCTGGGAAAAGAGTCACACAATACAAATAGCGTGTTTCACTGCAAATCGCTTCCATGTGCCTCACTTGATTTAACCCAAGTTGTTTGCAGCTATTACTAGGGTGAATGAAGTACATCCAGTATCAGGAATCATTTACAAGCAAAACACATCGTCTTCGCTGACAAGAACAACAACATCAGTATGGCTTCAAAACACATTCCAGTGAGGAATGCTTAATGCTTCTGCTGTGATTTTTAAATTAAAAGGGAAATGCTAAAATCACAACATGTAAAAGGAAAGGAAATGTCAAAATGAACACAAATTAACGTCGTGATGTTGCCTGTGTGTGTGTGTTTGTGGATTATCCCAAACTGGCCAGTCTCCCATCCTTCAGATACGGCCAATCCTTCCTACGTGATGACTGACCTGGACACCTCCATGATTCGAACTTGGATGCACAACTGAACCGATTTACGTTCTTCAAATGGGTCCCCTTATCAGTACCTTTCTTCCATCTCCAAGTTGAACTCATCCATCACACCTTTGGAGAATTCGAGAAACCTTGGAGTTATCTCTGATCACCAGCTGAGCTTCTCTGCTCATATCTCCAAACTGTTTCAGTCATGTAGGTACCTGCTCAATCCGTCTTTTCCATTGAAGCCACTCAGGTGCTTGTCCAGTCTCCTGTTATATCATAACTAGATGCTCTTCCTGCTGGTCTTCCGATTTGTACTATCAGACCCGATTCCGAATACAGCGGCTTGTCTGGTTTTCAATCTACCCAAGTCTCCTTATGTCACCCCACTGCTGTGCTCACTTGACTGGCTCCCTGAAGCCAAAAACGAAATAGCACCATCTTACCTAAAGGCCATCCCACCTAAACCACACTCTGAGAGACACGAGCCTGGCTCGACTAGATCCTCCACGTAAGATGAAAGGAAGACAAGCATAAAGACTTTCCTCCACCCTGGCACCCAGGTTTTGGAATGAACTTCTACTGGACTGAAAGTGTCAAAAAAGAAACCTAATATTTGATTGTGTCTTTTATTGATTTAATTACACCAGATCCTAGCAGGTCCTGGTTGGATTGTATTCTTAGGCCATTGCTTATTTTGCACCAACATGAGGTTTGACCTACTAGGATACAAAGAATACAAAGCACTTCTGTCGGTCGCTCTGGATAAGTGCCTCTGCTAAACGCTGTAAATGTGTTTTAGCTCTCTCCCTTTAGCTATGCAGCTATAGCAGTGCAGCCGGAGTTTCATGCTGCACCTGGCATCAGTGATTGATAATAGACTCTGTGCTCCTAAACCATAAGGAACTACATTTTCTCTCTTCTCTCCGAGGTGATGTTCCAGTACCAGTTCCAGGACCACATACTTAGATGTTCCCCCACCACAGCATCAGGATACTGGTCTTCATTAACAGAACCCAGTCCCATCAGAGTGTCGTAACTCCCTCCATTATTTAGTCACTAAAAGACGATGTGCCTCCAAGGACCTCCCACTGAGGACTGACTTTAAAATCTATTTTGTTATTTATTTTATTAGTAACTTAAATATTATTATTTAAATGTTATTATAATATTTATTAATTATATATTATTTAAATTATATTATTTGCTTAATTTTATTATTACTTTTAAGTATTTACTTAATTAGCATCTAGGTCACCCATGGAGGTCGGATCCCATTTTGAGTCTTGGTCCTCCCAAGGTTCCTTCCTTCTACATTCAAGGTGTTTTTTCTTTCCACTTGCTTAAAGATTATATAATATTGTAAAGCTGCTTTGAGATAATGCTCCGGTGTAAAAAGCGCTACAGAAATCATTCTGAATTGAATTGAATTGAGCTGAGGCAAATTGCTGCTGCGCTTCTCAAGCACCTAGAAAAGGAAGCAAGTTTCTAAGATGTTGTCAGGAGTAAATGCATCTTCAGTATGAAATGTAGGACTTATTTTGTTTTTGCGTTTTGTAAAGAATGTTGCAACAAAGCAACAGGACGCCTGTTATTACGAATAAAACCACCACCATTCACCTCGTGCCTGTGACCAAATTACAGCTGTGATTGTTAGAAATGATAACACAGTCTATCTCGTGTTCTTCAGGTTAATTAATAAGTGCATGCATTCAGTTGAAGATTGCATTGAAGGCTGTATGGCAATGCCCTGGATAAGTACACAGAAATGTGATTAATGAATGCAATTAAGTGTGCAAAATGAATCCATGTTCTTTTCTTACTTTGCTCTAATTCAGGAGCTCAAGATGACGGCCGGGCTGTGACCTTTTTTTTTTTTTTTAGATTTTTTCAGGAGAAATTCCTTCATGATGCACTCGTTGCACTCTTCCGAACACGAGCTGTGGTTCTTGTGAAGGAAAAAAGAGACACAACAGGTCATTTGTGTTTATATATAATATATAATAATAATAATAATTGGACTCCAGCTAGTTTTTAATTCAAATTTTTAATATTGATTTCCTTTTTTTATACCAGTGGATATTTTAATTCATTTCCATTTTAGGTACAGTATTTCAAATACAGACTATAAACATGTGTGAGAAAAGAAAGAAACGTAAAATTAGAACTCGCACAAATTCCATGTGTGGCTCATCAAAAGCGTGCAGTGTGAGGTCAAATAACCAGCTTTTTCCTGTTTCTTGTGTGAGAAGACACTTATATGAGGGGTAACATGCCCCAGTATTCCCAATGTGGCCTCACTCAAAGTGCTCCTACGTGTTATATGGACTGACTGTCACGCAACGCACTACTGTTTGGGTTGAGTGTGTGAAAAAATCCCTGATGGAAGACATTACAGCGTTGTGAAACATCAGAATTAAGGCTTTCATCCAGGCAGGGTTACCTTAGTTCATTTGTTTAACTCAATAGCTGGTACGGTATATCAGCTGAACTGAGGACATTTTGGTCAATTATTATTGTTATTATTATTTAACAACATTATTTTAGAAATATTTATTATTATTATTATTGTTAATAATGAGAAGCCAGTTGAGGTGGTTTAGGCATCTGGTAAGGATGCTCCCTGCGTGCCTCCTCAGAGAGGTGTCCCAGGCAAGTCTAACTGGAAAAGGCCCCGGGGAAGACCCAGGACATGCTGGAGGAATTACATTGCCCAGCTGGTCTGGGAACACCTCGGAATCCCCCCAGTAGAGCGGAGAGGGAGGTCCGGACCTCTCTGCTTAGGTTGCTCCCCCCCGTAACCCAAACCCCAGACTAGCAGAAGATAATGCATGGATGGATGGACAATACGGGTGCATGGCTGGCTCACCAGTCTAATATTCTAAAGTCTCGAAGTTTAGTTTGAGTCCCGATGATATCTTCCAGTTGTTTGGATGAGTCATTTCATGAGTCATATGCCGACACTGAGGGAGGGGAGGTGATTCGGATGACTCTAAGGGCCTGTTAATGGCAGGGGCCCTAAGAATTTTTATAAAATTATTTATTAGTCTTTTCATGGGGCCTGAAATGTCTGGCACCCGCTCACCTGTGCTCTCCAGGGTTCACTATTCATGAACATTAATCTTAATGATAGCGTTTGTTGATCAGAGACACTTTACATGAATGCTCTGATTATCCTCATCCATCATTCCCTTTGCCATGCTTCCATCTGCTTTGGTTAATTTGACTAATTAATCCTGGTTCTCTCTACTGTTCTCCATAGAACATATACACTATTATGTTTGCTTTTAGTTAAAAAATTTTCTCTTTTTACAATCCCGATACATCTCTTTGCTAACTTAGAAACAATCTGAACTGAAGATGTCTTGTATGGAGAAAAACTACACAATGCGGAGATAAGCAATTTTTGTACCCGTGCTAAGAAGCCTGAAACTATAAGTGAGTACTGACATCTAGAGGCAACTTTACATCTCTGCAACTACACCCAGACAGATGTACGTTATCATGATGTTTGTTCACTTTGATTCACTTTCGTCTTTGACAGATTATAGTACATTTTGTTGTATTTGTAATCTGTAATCCGGGTTATTTTAATGGTCTTAATACCAATTTAATTATGATTCCAAATGTAGTTTTACTGAGATTTGTAGTTAAGGTGTGCTATAAGGATCAACTGTAGTCCCCATTATGATCTTTTTGCATGTTTTCTTTGTGTCATTTCATGCAAGGTTTTTACTGTCCCTTTTAATGCCCTGTATTCTCATTAGGGAAAGATTTTGAAAGCTTTGTTTCCTCTCCATATGCCCTGAGTAATTTGAATCATTTAGTAGAGAAACCTATAGAGGAACTTACAACTCAACCCAGGAAAAATGTACTGTGAAATTTCGTAGTAAAACTTTAATCTGCGTGACAGTTTTAATGTGAACTTTGTGAAGTTTGACCATAAGGTTCACGGTTCTACTATGAATTTTTGATGGTAATTTGGCCACTTCATGGTCACACCGTACATTTTTCCTTATTCAGCCTTATTCAGGGACCGATCAGTGGTACCTCGGCAGTCTTGGAATTTGAACTCTGAACCATCTTGTCCATAGTTCAGTAATTAACTTTGGTGTTTTAACATTTTTATCTCTCTGTACTAGGGTTCAGGGCTTGGCTCCCCATCTGAGCAAAGTATCCAATCCTCCCTGTGTTCACACGGGGCTTTCTCCTGGACCTCCTTTATCCCCCCACAGTCCAAAAACGTGGCTGCTTGTTTTTCTCGTTATTTTAAATTGTCATGCCATGAGTCTGTATTCCCAGCGCAGAGATGGTTCTCTGTTCTGGATGTTATCCTCTTCCATGCAGACCTCTAGGGGGCTGCCTCCACTCACCAGTGTGTATGTTACAAATACCTGGGTCTGTAAACTATAATCACCACTAGATGGCTCTGAATTTTACCAATCAAATACCAACAGGCAGTACTACAGGTTATAAATAACAAACTAACTAATGTAACCTCGCTTGGTTATAATATTTTAACACTGTAACAACACAACTGATTTTTTGTCTCAAATTCCAACAATAGCATGTAGCATGACAGTCACGGTATAGCTTGTAAAAGCATTTTGAACCTCAGTGGGAATTTGGGGCTTTTTTTTTTTTACCCCCGTCAGGATCTTCTCACACAAGAAGCAGGATAAGCCAGTTATTTTGGTCCAGGCGGATAACCCACACATGTGTGTGAGCTTCTTTTGTTCTCTATTATATCTGTTTCTTCCTCTGCTTTCTGACATTCACTTACATCATCAAAAAGCTTCATTTTAAAATAGCATGCTTATTTCTTCGCAATCTGCGCCAGCAAAATGAATGGGTCACATTTAAACAGATAAGATATAGCTTTTAAGAAGTTGCAAGCTGCTGCTAAGTTAGATTTGTTATATACACCTCTCTGTTTTGGGCTGTAACCTGTTTATTTTAATGTCTTCTGGGAGAACTTGCCATGTAACATAAAACGTACCAATTATTGGTAAGAGGTGCAAGTGGTTAGCACTGTTCCGTAGAGATCGGAAAATGCATGTTCTCTCGATGTCTGCATTGGTTTCCTCCGGGTACTTTCTTACTTTTCAAAGACACGCGTTCCAATCCATTGTAGAACAACACACACTTTGGAAACGCCGTTTAACCTAACACACGTTGTAGGAATGCGTCACAACCGTTCTTGTACTTGAAGCTGCATTTAATCCAAACTTTTGAGGCTCTTGTTTTGTGTGCAACAAATTTTTTTTTGCATCTGATGGACAAATGCTACTAGTTGAGTCTGTAGTTTGCATATCCAGGGTCTCCAAGCTTCCATGGTTTGTTGGTAGAACAACATCATTTGAATCTCCAG
>JAUZST010013130.1:0-11156 GCA_034779995.1 Parotocinclus haroldoi
CATGGGCGGCATGGATGCTAACTATAATAATTATATAATTGTACTTAATAAAAATGTAAAATGAGTCAGAGGTAGATATCTGACCACCACCAAAAAAACAAACCTCAATTTCTGGGAATGCCAGAAGGTCACATCTGTTTCACTGATATTTACTAGTACCCACTCTACTCCCCCAAAATGGCTGTGTTCTGCGCTCATGATTCTGACACCAGCCTACTGGCTTAATTGCAGGAATTTGCTTAAAATTAGGTTAAGGGTGCCAGAACGGCAAAACTTCCCGAGTACACTTTATAGGTAGACTTTCAGTCTACTCCCAATTGATTTTACTAGTGGACTAGGTTTTGTTATCCTGCACTGGCCTCTATTGGCCATGGTGGGGTGGTGCATCACCATGAACGCTGTAATGAAATATGTTTGACAGCTGGCCTTTTGGTGTATTCTGTTTGGAAGTATATATGCGATCCATTGTGTATGAAGGAAGTCAACTGGTAACTGGTAACGGGAATTGGCTTTTTGAGATTTAAAAACCAAGCACTTGAGCAATGAACAATAAATATTTACACCACAAGCAAAGGAAACTTATGATACAGATTATAAGAGAATCTCATGCAGGTGCTGTGCAATAACGATGACTAACATGTGGACATACATTTAAACAAGTTCTTTTTTCATGTTTTAACACGCATTGCACTAAGGCACTCTGGAGAGCCTGGGCTTTATTGCTGCCTGTGCCCAATGAGTACTGAGAAAAAGGGAAAATATAAATGCTCATTGAGCACTTTAAGAGAAAAAAAACTTAAGTCATTTGCCAAGAGATGTTGAATGGAAGCTCATAGCTCTAGAATGAGGTGTTTGATGAGCACATATGGATGTAACACTGAAAAGGGGTGATGTGTCCACAAACTTTTGGTCATATCGTGTACAAGGCATACAGTGTTATATGTGCGCGTGTGTGTTACCTGGGGTCCTTCTTGCTGAATGTCGAGACGATGCAGCACATGCTGAGAGAAAGCTCTAAACATTCCCTCACTGTGACAGTTGGAAATCTGTCAATCAGACAGACAGACAGACAGACACACACACACACAAACGCACACATCAGTGCACTCTCTCGTACACTTCCATTACCACTCAGTCATTTGCAGATCCAAGCCGACACTCATGGCCATGAATATAAAGACTATTTCAGCACCCAAACTGATGTACTGGGACACTTCAGTGGCGTCCCCGCTGCGGAAACGCACGTCTGCGTTTCACGCTCCAAGGCCTCACGCAACTGCATTTCAGCACAATACATCAATACATCAACAAACAGCTGCGTGTATACGAAGAGTACACAAGGTGCCGCGCACCACGGTGCAATCTCAAAGACCCTCCGCTACTTTAATACATATAAAACAGGGCAGACTCCACAAGAACAATCACGCCATTTGCAATTCAGAATCCCAAGGTCTTGTGCTGTCAAACCGGAGAGGAGATGAGATTTTTCCCTTCAAGGACGTTGCTTTGAAATCAGCTCCTGCTTGCTTTAAACCGCCACTCGTGATTCTCACCAGGGGTGTGTTGTAGAAGAGGCCGTATCTCATTCGCGGCAGCAGAGAGAAGAACGCATCCCTGAAACACACCTGTGTGAAAGACATGAAAAAGCTTAAGAGTTTGTGTACATGCTGCTGGACTGACCTTTGAAGGAATTTAGATATCAGTCTACGTTAGATAAAGTTAGTTTCTGAGAAGAGGAAGCAGCTGAAGAATGTATCAGCAGTGTCACAGCATTTCTGTATTACTAATATATTTCAGGCCATATAATGATGGGAGCATAACAAATGAGTACAGCTGTAACAATACATCCTGCCCCAACGCACTGCAACGCAAAAACGTGAAGATGTGCGTCGTGGAGCTGGTTCTGTTCATTACATCTTGCAATGCAATCGGATTTTTTAAACACCAGAGGGCGCAGTCATACGTCAAACTTGCAGACGCGCAGATTCCGTTCTCAGTGAGCTCGTTGACTTTCGATTTTGTGAAATTAGTTAAAACTGTTACAGAAGCACGTGTTGTTGCAGTAGTGTTATCTAAAGCCCCTCCTGATTTCTTTTCATTAGGGATAATACGAATGCTATTTGTTTCGACAACTACAATAGAGCAGTTGGTACACAATTTCGAACCGCTGCATCTAGCACCTTATTTTAATTGCAGAGGACTAAAGAAAATGTGCCTTTTTTACATCGTTTAGATCTTTTATTCAGAAAATTGAATAGTGAATAGTATCAAATAATCGGCAGAAAGTTCTCAATACATCCCTAATAATGGGCATATTGCTACTGCTATAAGCCAATCAGCCAAAACATTAAAACCACTGGTTCATAACAATATTCAGGCTCGAGATGCACATAAAATTAAGAGCAGCACAGCGGCTCAGTGGGTCGCACCGCTGCCTCACAGCAAGAAAGTCCCGGGTTCAATACCAGGGTGGAGTCCTTTCCTTGTGGAGAAAGGATACAGAGGGTCAACTGTACAGTATGAGCTGAGCTAAAGCAGGTAACTCACCCTTTTGGAGTCGTACGTTTTGAGGTGTATAATGTCATAATCAGAGAAAGCACGCCAGGTTTCACTGAACAGATCTCCATAACTGTAAAAACTCTACAAAAAAGAGACAACACAAAACATGCAGCATGACACTGAGAAAGTCTATAGTTGGTGCTTTCGTAAAGGATGAGCTACAGCGTAGAACAGAGATAGAGGAAAACAGGGGTTAAAGTGGTGTTACGAAAAGACAGAGCTTCACAGATTTACATTAAATTTTAATTTCATTTTCAATACAGACAGCAAGGTTTTTTTTCCTTTCTGGTCGAATTTGTTTCATCAATTAATAAACAGCCATTCCTGCATTTCAAGCATTTGAGACTGTAAAGCGTTTACCTTTTCGTAATGGTGTGATCCTATCTCACATCACTTAACCCTTTGAGGACCAAGGGGCATATCTGTCCCATCCTTTTTAAATGGACGCCGAGTGGGACTGAAACAAATTGTGTATGTTTGTGTACCGTGTCCCACATGACGATGTTGATGTCTCTACTGAATGAGTTGTTGATGTGCTGGGAGATGTACAGGTTGACGAAGTCGCAGAAGTGATGGTACATGTTGACCCCTAAGAACAAAGCACAAGGTTGCTTCATTTTTGTGTAGGCCACGTTCTACGTCAAATGTTTCTTTACAGCACATATGAACCAGGCGTTTTTCTTGGAAAGAGTTGTTGCGGGGGGCAGCATGGTGGCTCGGTGGGTAGCACCCGCTGCCTCACAGCAAGAATGCGTTCAATCCCAGGGTGGAGCGGTCCCGAGTCCTTTCTGTTTGGAGTCTGCATGTACATCCCGTGTTTTTACTCTGGTTTCCTCCCACGGGCCAAAGAAATGCATGTTAGGTTAATTGGTGTCTTTAAAGTGGCCCTTAGTGTCTGACTGTGTGTGTTTATGGGCCCTACGATGCATTGGTGCCCCATCTAGGGTTGTTCCTGCCCTTGCACCCAGAGTTGCCAGGTGGCCACCAGCTGGCCTGTGACCCCATGTGCACTAAGTGGAAGATACTGAATGGATGGGTTGTGGGGGCTATGGCACTGGTGAAGCAAACAGGAAGCCAGTCCATTGCAGGGCTGGACAGAACGTTCACGTTCAATTTTTTTTTACACACATTTTTTTACAACACATATTGTGTTGAAGCAGCTTTACTAAAGCAGAATGGACACAGCTTACAAAGTGCAAGAAATCTTGAGGGGAGAAAATCTAATGGGGAACTCATCTTCCTCTGGAAGGGATCAAAGCTTATAGCAGTCATTCTGTTGTAGCACTGGGAAATGACACCTGACTGACTTTCCCTCCCAGAGAAGTAATTATATCTGAATTTGATGCCCACATCAGCACATTACAGGGACATGAATCTGACTTCCTGTGGTGATAGTCTAGTGTCTAAGACCTGTGCGTCACGCTAGAGCCCTCGGGATCAAAGTTGGAGAACCATTTCTTTGTGGAATGAGGTGGGCAGTGGAACTTCTACTAGATTTCTAAATGGCCTAGTCTCTTGCTGTCTTCAAACGGCAACTAAAGCCTCACCTATTCATTCGCGTGAAGGCTGAAAATGTGATTTCATTTTATAATGATTCTTTAAGAAGTTTGTTTGTTTGTGGCTTTATCTACTTGAGTTGGAGTGTTCTTGGGTTATATAGCAGGATCTGGAATTGTATCCTTGAGTTACTGCTTTGTACCAACTGACTGTTATTTGTATTAACAATGTTTTGTCTACTACGAAGAATACAAAGCACTTTCTGTAAGTCACTCTGCATAAGAGCATCTGCTAAATGCTGTAACTGTAATGTAAACGTGTCCTACCTGCATCCAGCTTCATGAAAACAGTGGGTTTGTCGATGATGACATCACAGTGGCCGTCGTCCAATGGGTTAAAGTTGAGCTCCGTGTATGTCTGGAGCTCAGCAAACCTAAATAGGAAAGGGTTTAAATATTTAAGCAGAGAGCGAGGACTTCCAGTGTGTGTTTGTGCTCTTGCTCTGCGTTATGTTCCACAGATCTCCTTGTCGTACTGAGTGGGATCCTGTAACTCATAACCCCCCGAGCTCTTCAAGTGCCAGGTTCTTCTGCCTGAGAACTGGATTTTTTACTGTGCTTTTCAGTCTTTATCTGTCTCTCATGCACCTTCCAAACTGACATCCTGGTAGTAATAATACTATTAGTGTGTGTGTGTGTGTGTGTGTGTGTGTGTGTGTGTGTGTGTGTGTGTGTGTGTGTGTGTGTATGTGTGTATGTATGTATATATATGTGTGTGTGTGTGTGTGTGTGTGTGTTTATATACACATACCTGTCTTTGTCAGTACTTCTTACTGTATTACTATATTTTGGGATCAGTCTTTGCTTGGAGAGAAACCAGACCTTTGACAGATTGTCTACTTTGGTACCATTCAATGTTTTTTTTCAGTTCCACAACTTCGTAGTTGCTCTTCTCTAATTGAACACGGTGGAGAATCTGTGCTCAAGTTTGGGGGTGTATAAGCATCTGCAGTTGGTAATTTGTTTCTGATTGAAAGCGTAATAAATTCTAATGAGTACAAATAGATTTGAATGCATTATTCAATACCCCCTGGGAAGCATTTGCTTGGGAAGACATTTATTCTACAGCCAAATGTACTTCTCAAACAAAATAGCTACTGTTATTCTCAGAACAATGAACTGGACACCCTAGAGCCCACAAGCTGACATCAAGGAATGTTTTTGGGTTTGCTTGAATAATCAATAGCAGACAATGCAACCAACTTGTGGAATTAATAAGAAGCGTGGAACAAATATTCCAGCAGATTTGTTTGAAAACTGAAAGCAAGTCTCAAAAAAAATTATTAAAATTGTGAAAATAAGGGCGCATAAGGAGTCCTTAATGTTTGTATTTACTTGTGAATGTTTTTATGTCATTCTGTGTTCATTTTCAGCTTTGGTAACTGACTGAAACGTGAATGATTTAATTTAATGGCTGCTTTATCTGGAAATGAATAAAGTCATACTGTTATCTATATATAGGGTTTTTTTTTATGGGGAAATCCATAGCTAGTTTCATTTCTATTGAAAACTCTTTTAGGAGGATCAGATTGATCTTCCTGCCTGTCTATTAACTGTTCTCGAGTCCGAGCCGTCGTGCGTGCAAGCGCTTTTTGTCACATCTGTTTTTTCTAGTGCTGCAATAAGCAATTATTAAACAATAAATCGTCCCCTGAATTAAAAAGTGAAGGGTACAGGTAGAACTAAGAAGCTGTTCAGAATGCCGTTATTTTAAGTTCTCATCCATTTTAGTTACCATTTTCATAATTATATGCACTCACTGCTCACTTTAATAGGTCCACTGTTACGGTTTAGTTACGCAAATACCTGATCAGCCAGTCACATGGAAGCATTTATTTCTGTTGACATGGCCAAGACGACCTGCTGAAGTTCAAACCAAGCATCAGAAAAGGGATTTAAATTAGGTTGAACATGGCGGAGTTGTTGGTGCTTGTATATTGTTGGTGAATATCTCAGAAGCTGCTGATCTACAGGGGTTTTCAAGCGCTCCCATCTCTAGGATTTACAGAAAATGGTCCAAAAATAGAGAAAATATTCAGTAAGGGCAGTTTGCTCTGTGAAAATGCCTTGTTGATGCTACCAGGTAAGTATGGACCAAAATCTCAGAGGACCGCTTCCAGCACCTTATTAAATCGATGCCATGAAGAGTTTAGACAAAATGGGATCCAACCTGGTTCAACCAAGGTATATCTAATAAAATGCTCAGTGTGTGTGTGTGTGTGTGTCTGTGTATGTGGGTTGGTGGGTGGGTGTGTCTGTAGGTTGGTGGGTGTGTCTGTGGGTTGGTGGGTGGGTGTGTCTGTAGGTTGGTGGGTGTGTCTGTGTGTTGGTGGGTGTGTCTGTGTGTTGGTGGGTGTGTCTGTGTGGGTCGGTGTGTGTGTGTGTGTCGGTGGGTTGGTGGGTGTGCCTGTGGGTTGGTGTGGGTGTGACTGTGGGTTGGTGTGGGTGTGTGTGTCGGTGGGTTGGTGTGTGTGTGTGTCGGTGGGTTGGTGGGTGTGACTGTGGGTTGGTGGGTGTGTCTGTGGGTGTGTTGGTGGATGTGTCTGTGTGTTGGTGGGTGTGTGGGTGTGTCTGTGTGTTGGTGGGTGTGTGGGTGTGTCGGTGGGTTGCTGGGTGTGTCTGTGGGTTGGTGGGTGTGTCTGTAGGTTGGTGGGTGTGTGGGTGTGTGTGTCTGTGGGTTGGTGGGTGTGTCTGTGTGTCTGTGGGTTGGTGGGTGTGTCTGTACGTTGGTGGGTGTGTGGGTGTGTGTGTCTGTGGGTTGGTGGGTGTGTCTGTGGGTGTGTCTGAACACATAGTTTTGGCACTTTAGTTAAAAACGGAGAATAACAGAACTCAGCAGTGAACATGTACTGAAGTTTAAACCCCTGTTATTCTGTATCAATCTTTCCCACATTGAGAAAAGCACCACAAAGCTGTGAGGCGTGTAAGAAATGGCAATTACGTTTACCTACATTGGTGCTTGTGATTTTAGTGCCCCCAGGTGCATATGGCACTGTTGAGGTTTTAACGCAATCCATGTGCACTGCTGAGAAGCGGCTTCAGCACCGTTATCATGTCAACAGTCTTTCTGTCAGCATTCCAGGTGAGGTACATCCAGTTTCAGTCGTTTCCTCCCTAAAGAGCTGCTACTGCGTTGGCCTAGGGTGTTAATTATTGGTTTTGAGTTTGATTTGGTTTGATTTTAAAGCTGGTCAGGTCTGATGAGTCTGAAATTACTCGTCACCATATAATACTCTATTTTAGCCACATTCTCAGGTTGACCGAGTCTGTGCTGGTTGTGTATTCAGGTTCTTTATGATTTGTGATAGAGATGCGTTCTGGTTTCATATATACTGTGTATATCATTGCAAAGAATCTACTAAGCACGTTTGAAGAACGACAATGACCACGTCTTTTCCTCACTCCACTTCCCAACTCCCATCAGTCCTGCCGCAGGACTCCCTACGTCACACACTGCCAACCATCATACGTGCAGGTCTAGTGCAGGAGATATACTACGTATCACATACCTGGGAAACTTCTAAATGAAAGCTTTGGTTTATTTTCATTATCAGATTCCCATCATAAAGCTGAACAATTGTAAGTTGGGCCATCGTAAAACAGGGGGGAAAATGGGGACAGTTGGTTATTTCTTTGTGTTTCATGTCTCTTTGAGAGTCTCGATGTAGTGACTATCACACTAGGAGTGTGGTAGCCTAGCGGTTAAGGTACTGGACTCTGGACCAGAAGGTTTAAGGTTCAAATCCCACCTCTGCCACAGTTGGCTTCTTGAGCAAGGCTTGTGCTCCGTATACTCGTCACTGATTGGTAGCGAACATTCGAAGCCTCTTTTTTTTGGGCTCTTTTTAAAATTAAAGCTATGAAAACATTGGTATGGCAAATCAAATCAGCCTCGCAGTAGCCCACTGCCCCGTTGCGCTGTGATTAGCACTGGTTACCGCAGTAACAGTCCAGTGACCCAGTCTTGCCGCGGCAAGCGAATCTAGTGTTTTCTGTTTGATTAAAACTCCTTGAGACTCCTTTCGAGTCTAATGTCTGTGTCCTAAATAAAGACTTTTGTTTTGGACCTTTTTATTTTAAGGAAATGACTAATGTAGGCCAAATCTATGGCTCGTTGCACGACCGCTACGCTTTTTGTTTTATTAATCACGTTTTATTATATTGGTATATAACATGTAGAGTATGTGCTAACGAAATGCTAATACTCTTATATAAGCTTACTGACAAGGGACGGCTGGATTTCTTCATGGTTTTCTATTTAATTCAGAGTCTGAGCTATTTTTTTTTATTCCGTACAAAAGCACTTACGAATAATGTGTGACTATAATAATGTCACTGTCAATGTGATAATGTCACTTTTAAAAAAAATGTACACCAAGGAAAAACAGGCCGTTTACTTAGTTTATCTTTTTCTCGTATTTACTTAATTATTTTAACGCAAAATCACCGTCTAAATGAATCACAGTATGAAAACGTTAACGATTCCGTAATGCTGCTTCTACTGTTTTCTATTCAGTTCATGTAACAGTGCCATCTCTAGGTACAAAGCGGTAATACAGCAGCTTATTAACACATCATCATGCAGTTAAGGAGGAAAAAAAAACCGAATATTCGGATCCAGTTCTAATCGTGATAGATTTTGTTATTGTGATACATCTGAAAAACCTGATATAAAAGCCTATTTCAGCAGTCATTTTAAGCTTGGTAACTCTTAACACTTAAGAGCCTCATCGAGATGAATCCAGGTGCGGATTTCTATTCTGTTGCGTAATCCGTGCACACATCGCATTCTTTGCCATTTACTGTTTTGCCCTGGCCAGATTGTTTCACCCTCATCTAACACACCATGACATTTCTGTTCCTGAGTCCTGACCATTGCTTTGTCTCGTGTGTTACAGTCCGGACCGCATTAATAGCGATTATAGGGTTCATGCCGACCAAAGGAGAGGGGGCAATAGGATCACTGGATTACACCCCAGAAGAGAGGAGAGCCCTCGCCAAAAAGTAAGATGCTTCTGATTAAAATCCTTCTCTTTCCAGTTTCATTTTCCCTCAAAACACATTAAAAAAAAGATGTTCTACATCATTAAAAAGCCGAGCTATTTTCCTGCCCCTGCAGAATTTCATGAACTTGGTTGGGGCAATTAAATTATCAGCAGCAGCGTATTTGAACCCAGACTAAAATTCTGTCCGAGCCTGATTTTATTTCTTTTTTTTTTTTTTTTTTTGGCTGATTTTTTTGATCTATAAAAATATTCTCTTTATGCTGGCATTTGAAACAAACAGATCAAAGTTTCCCTCTCAAGCCACAGTAATGCTCTGGATCATTGTGCAAATGTTATTTATTATTCATTATGCAGTTCAGCCAAACTTAAAACTTCACCACTCTCTACCTCAGTAGAAGCTGTCAGTTTGTTGCGTTTGAACTTTGCTTCTTTAGGTTTGCAACTAAGTGCATGCTCCAGTCATCCGTACAGTGGTGCTTGAAAGTATGTGAACCCTTTCGAATGTTCTATATAGTGATTTGGATCTATAGGCACCTCACGATTCAGTTCTGATGCAGAGAGCTGGGATTCGATGATTGATTGATTAACTATGCATTTCTTTATATTCATCCATTCGTTATCTTCCGCTTAATCCACACGGGGTCGCGAGCCAACCGGTGCCCAACCCGCAACTCTGGGCGCAAGGGCAGGAACAACCCTAGACGGCACGCTAATCCGTCGTAGGGCACATGCAGTCGTGCACACAGTGAGGGCCATTTTAGAGACACCAATTAACCTAAAACACATGTCTTTGGACTGTGGGAGGAAACCGGAGTGCCCAGAGTAAACCCACACGGACACGGGGAGGACACAGACTCCAAACAGAAAAGACCCACACTGGGATTGAACCCCGGGACCTTCTTGCTGGTTTTTTTATTTCTCACCATGATTCCATGACTTCAGTTTTGGTCTCTTTGTAGATCGGGGACGAAAGTAATGGAAACACTTCATTTTGTGGAGTTGCGTTTATGTCAAAATTGGTTTGAGTTATTCATTGTCTTGTATCTTGTCAAAGTTCTATGTAAATGAATGGGAGCAGAACTGCGAATGGCATGCGAATGCTGTGTCTTATAAATAAAAGCCTGACAAAATAAATGCCGTATATTAAAAGGTATTGTTGAAATGGAAAGTCGTCAGCAGCGCTATCTCAGAGGACTGGTAAACCAGATGAGACATCAGGATGTTAAACAATGTTATTGAATTATTAAAAAGTAATAAAAACATTCTGCTGAAGCTTATGTTTTTCATAGAGAAAAAAAACCCCCAAAACATTTCACCGTTTCTAACCCCAATTTTTACATTTGAACGCTGGAAAATTGACCGTCACATCTGCTGAATGACTGATCTGGTTCTGCTTTGGGCTTTTGTCGATTAAAATGGGAAGCAGTAACATTATTTACAGCATGTTCATCACCATTCAGTGAAGTTAAAATGAACATGAATGCCATGACTGGAGCTGGTTTGCCATTCCGAATGCAAAAGCAAAAAAACTGTATTGAGTAGGCCATCATTTTGGACAGAAATTATATGGATTGAGCTAATGTCAACAAAAAAAAAAGCCTTATCTCAGTGCGATTCTCCGCACATTAGCTGATATAATGTGGTGTCGAACCTCGACGTTGCGTCACGGGGACAAATATATGAATCATTTTTGCTGCAAAATACAAACTGACCTTCATGCACGGAGGTTAATCTACTACCCAATCTTTTTAGTGTCAGGCCTGCAGCAGAAAATTACCCGTTCTGCTAGAACTGAATGCACGCAACGCCAACACCCCTAGGATAGGAGTCTGAATTTATCACAACAGATTTGTCTCCGATGTGTGAGATCCACTGTAACAACCTCAACTGTGCTCCTGTTTCAAATGTCAATAGAACCCACAGTCCTGAACA
Organism: Parotocinclus haroldoi; assembly: GCA_034779995.1. Taxonomy (NCBI): domain Eukaryota; kingdom Metazoa; phylum Chordata; class Actinopteri; order Siluriformes; family Loricariidae; genus Parotocinclus; species Parotocinclus haroldoi. The sequence continues at coordinate 11,054 of JAUZST010013130.1, forward strand.
TATACAGTCGATTCCGGTTAATGGGAGCACATCGGGACGGGATCGTTTTGGTCCTGATAACCGGCTGGTCCGATTAATCGAACATGCCCTATGTTACAAGACG
>JAUZST010013131.1:0-11156 GCA_034779995.1 Parotocinclus haroldoi
GTGTGTGTGTGTGTGTGTGTGTGTGTGTGTGTGTGTGTGTGTGTGTGTGTGTGTGTGTGTGTATGTGTGTGTGTGTGCATACGAGGTGTCGCAGCAAATTTGTAATTGCTGCTAGGTGATAATTACATACCAGCTATAGTCTACATTCTCAAAACCTCTTTACAGGGATCTGACTAGACCTGAATGAAATGCCTTTCTGCTTTAACGCAGAACCAGTTTGTCCATGGAGGTGTAAAATGTTTGAAAATTTGAAATTTGAAAGCACTTGGGGATCGTTGCATAATTCATGTCACCACAAAGTCATTCTTAGTCCTCACAGGCTACAGTATTTAGCATCTGGCAGCTTCATCTGGTTCCACAATCTGAAGAAACTTGATCATAAAGCCACTTTTTCGAAAAGGTGACAGGATGGAAAGGCTTAGGTATGCTAAAGCTCAAAAAAGTCTGGAAGGAAGATCAGTGGAAAACAGGATTATGGAGTGACGAATCCAAGTATGACATTTTTGGGTCCAGTCATCAACAATATGTTATAAATGTTCATTATAGCGTTTCTAAAAACAAACCGAATGGTGGCCAAAGTCTTTTGCACAGTACTGTATGAACCAATGACCCAAAGATGTTTGGATTGGTGTTATAAGTCCAAATAAACTCTCCCCTCCTTTGTATATTTAATCATCTTTAAATCGTGCTGTAATAAATTTAGAGAACGTTTATGGCTTTTCAGTGCCATTATCACAAGCTATGATCACTCTGTGTACATAGTTCCATTCCCAACTGAACCCTTAATGTCATTTCACTGCCATGACGTAGAGCCATCTTGATTTAGTGCCTCTGACCACTGCTGTCTTTTGTGACTAGCACTTTATAATTGTTGTCTGTAATGTGTTTCCCTACAAAGTGTGAACAAAATGTGATTAGTGCCACCAAGGACCCAGATAGCCGATCATCAGTCAATGTTAATAAGCAGTCTTAAAGGCCAAAAGTTTGGTGCCTGGAAAATCTCAACGTTACCCCAAAAGCTCAAGTCATTTTTAAACACTGTGGGGCACTTTATTGTCATATCATAAAAAAAGGACTTAAACCTTCTGCAATCCTTATAGTATTTCAAATGTCACACTGTCTGTTCAAACACCGAGGGATTGTTTAGAAGACAGAAAAAGATTCATTCTAGTACTACATCAGCTGTATCTTTGTTTTAATAGTGTTTAATAGTGTGTGTGTGTGTGTGTGTGTGTGTGTGTGTGTGTGTGTGTGTGTGTGTGTGTGTGTGTTTGTGTGTGTGTGTGTGAAAGAGAAAGGCAGCAGGAGTAAATTGATTGAGGAGGCGGGAAGCTCCACAGACCAGCGGCAGCGGGAACTTTATCGACCATTTACCGTTGACAAAGCTTTAGCTGTTTCTCAGACCATTGCTACGTCTTTCTGAATGTCTATGTATCTGTCCATGAATAAGCAATGCTTGTCTTTGTTCCTGCTCTCATACAGCTATTTGCAAAACAAAACAAAAAAAAACGTGGTGGAGGATCTCAAAAGGACGGCTTTAATGTAGCTGAGCAGAGCTGCATTGCATCAGTTGGTCAATATTAGCACAACAGTGGCTTTGCAATGCTCTAAATGACTATTACTATACAATTCTTTTAAGTTAATTTGTACTGTTGGTGAACTTTTGTTCCTATTTTATTCTAACATTGCAAGCCCATGGTGATAGTGGAAAGGAAAGTGTTATAATGACGGAAATTTTGATTTGAGGACTCAAAAAGGGACCTGACCTCCTAGGGCAGTTGCCTGAGCTAAGTGAGGTAACCTAATTAAAAGTTTTATTTATAGTAATAATTTAAATACACAAAGCTAAATATAAATTGAAAAGAGAGAACATATTTAAAGAAATAAAGAATCATGCACAAACCATAATAAAGGTATGCGCCGTTTAAAGGAAAACACGATTACAACACAATTACAGTTACAATTACAATTAAAACAGGATATGAAAACATTGTGTACAGAACTGTGCTGCACAATACACTAATTCTTGTCTTCATGTGTTTTAGAAAACGTGAAACACTTGCTGAAAACGGAAAAGCATCAGAACAATGTGATGTTTTTTTCTCTTTTCTGTCAGCAGGTGTCACAAGGGTTCACTCATTTTCTGTCACTCGGATGTGAATTTGATGTCTATAAGACATTTTTATTTCCAATTTCAATTTGTAGACCTCATCCATAAGAGTGACGGAATGTTGATCGGATGGGACGTTAAATGACACAAACCTGTAATAAAATACAGAAAACGATAACTACAGACTATAAGACAAGTGTATTTATAATGAATACAATTGCAAATATAATAACTTAAGAAATGTGAGTATCAGCATTACTTAATCGAGGAATAGTCCGAGGCATGTTTGCATTTAACCGTTTGTTCTTAAACATCCTGCGTCATGCTTCACCTTTCCAAATCCAAAGCCTGAGGCTACCAGCTTAGCCTGTATAGCACACTGCATGAAGTTGATCTGTAGAAGCCTCTTAGCTGTATGGAGTGGATATCTAAGTCGATAGGTACATTCCCTCGGAGTATTCCTGTGTTCAAGAATTAGTTTGATTACACATTTGAAAGGGTTCGTAGCCAGATTGCTGTGGTCCCAGAAGCTGTTCATATCCTCTTCACACGGTCGATGCAGCCCTGTGCCAGCTTAATGTGCTCTAAGCAATACCTATTACTCATACGCTGTCAATTTGGGTAATTTATTGCTGTAATTCTGGCCTGGTATAAATTCTGGCAGTTCAGAGTTTGTAAATACTTTGAGGTTAATTGAGGGCATCAGTTCCTGGGAGAGCGGACAAGGTGCGTGCGAGAGATTTGCGTTTCAGTTCATGCTTGCCAATTAACAATTCCTGCTGCCACCAATCCCTAAACAACTCGTAGGCCTTTTATTTAAAGCGTTTTGCTCCTACACGCTGCTTTCTGATTCTTTCTGATGTGCCGTGCAGAACCATGGGCGCGTTTGCGCGCAAAAGTCAACGGGTGGGTTAATTTCGCTGCCTGGCGACGCACGTTCTGTCCTATCGTCCCTGCAGTCGTGGAGGAATAAATACAGGGTTTTGTTCGTGCTATGTAATAAGTGAAAACCTTGACCTGTTGCAGTCTCCTTTCCTTTTCAATTTTCATTTGCCTTTGTCTTTTTTGAACGCCTCCTCCACCTTCCTGTCTCGTTATGCTCACTCTTTCATCTCGTCACAGAATTCCCTCCTTCTCTCACTTCTCTCTCTCTTTCTCTCCCTCCCTCCCTCTCTGCATTTTGCTCACGCTCTGTTCCTTGTGACCGTCTCTCCCCAGAACCCAGACATTGTGCTGGTCCACTACCTTAACGTTCCGGCCATAGAGGACTGTGGGAAGCCTTGCGGACCTATCCTGTGCTCCATCAACACAGATAAGAAAGAGTGGGCCAAATGGACCAAGGAGGAGCTCATCAGCCAGCTCAAACCTATGTGTGAGTATTTACACATGTCTGATCTCCAACTGGATCTGCCCATGCGCAGTGTATGATAATCCAATCCCTGTGTAATATTCAGATATAAACACGTCTGAAAACCAGTTGTGTCGCTCGTTTGAACTTACAAATAGAGGCTTTAAACCTGCATACATCGAACCGGATGATAATTCTACCAACCAAAACAAAACACGCTGGTTCATTAATATTTTTCCACCGCTTTTCAGGGCAAGGGAGTGCAAAAGGGAAGCATCTAGCCATATGTCTGACACTAATAAAGATCACTCCTGAGTAGTTCTGACAACACTCCTTGAGCCTGCTGTGCGCATGACCTTATATACGTCCTACAGAGGATTGACTCAATCAATACATTGACAGCTAGCTGTCATTTTCCAAGTTCCTCAAAGAGAACGTTAAACTTAGAAAGTCAAACCGCCGGACATTCTGATAACGACTCGAGCAGGCTCCTTGCGCTTTTTGGAGATCCAGGAGTCTGGTCGGGTTTTGAGAGCGCGAGCCTCGTCGTTCTGTAGTTCTTGAAGGAGCGCCTGTCTCTTTGAGCGACTTTTAAATCCAGGCACACTTCACTGCGTCATTAACTTCATGATGTGGTGTGGCTATAAGGAAAGGGCAAGCAAACACCACTCACACCCCAATCACTTTGACTGACCTTCTGGCGCCTGCGTGCGTCTCGCGGTGCAACACTGCCATCTAGAGACAAGACCGGCGTGTTACAGTGTTAGGTTTTTTTTTTTTGTTTTTTTTTTAGTAGAGTCAGGGAAAAATCAGATCTGCTGACTCTTCTCTGTACCCATCATCCCAGTCATGCATTTTAAATAAGCCAGTTATGCACTAGATACTTCAATATGCTTCCCAGAGTGGCCCAGATACACACTCGTGGCTGTTTTGGTGTAATCCAGTGCTGCTTTATTTTCCTTTTTTTTTTTTCCTTTTTTTTCCCACTTCTTGATCCGCTTCTAGCCGTGGCCATGTTCACATCAGCTTTTAAAAGAGGTACTACTCCTTGGCTAAAAAATTAGTCACCATGCAGGATTAAGATGGTAGTAAGTTCAGGTGGCATTGCACAAGGATTATTGGTCTCTAAGTATGGGTATGTGCATATGCAGGCTGTACAACGTGATTCATAGATTGAGAAGAGGGGGTACAGAGTAGTAAACGTCTTCTTTCAATGTGTGAAAAATGGTTTGCACAACAATTGTTAATGACTGGCACAAAAGAGTGTTTAGGCATTCCGAAGTCCCTTCTGTGAAAGAATTAGCTGAATTTGCAGGTGTATTGAAGCATATGGCTCTACCAGCAGTGGCAAAAATCCCAGTCTCATCTGAGTTATGTCCGAAAGCTGAAACCATTAGGCGCGTTTCAGTCTTTTATTTTTATGGTGAGTATACATGTCCGTGTATTAATTTCCTCTCGTATTACCCCATCACAGCATACTCAGCACATGCACAGGCGTCCAGCTAGGGGCAATATTAAGCAGAAATATTAGAGCTGTTCATCATGTGCCGTTCTCACTGTCACAAGTATTAGCTGATGAGCTCATGTGGTCACACAGGCTCTTTTTTTAGTGCACGCACGAGCTTAGTAATGGTTCAAGCCTGGAATGTTGCCAAAGTGGCTGGGCCCAAGCCATTTTCCCTTTTACACTAAGCGGCTATTATTTAAATGCCTGCTCTGACATAGATGGAGTAGTGCAACGGATGGTGTGACATTCAGAATTCACTGGCACGCTCATGCTTGTGACCAAACTCTGCTGAGACCCCAACCTATGCTTCAAAGTGCTTCATATTGTTCATGGCTCAAAAAGATTAATACAGAGATACACTATTCAATATACACGTGGCCGTTCACCCAAATCCTAATTGATTAGAACCGTTATGAGCTTGTAATGAGTCTAGTCAAGAGGCTCGCAATAATGCCACTGGTGCTCTCTCACTGGCTCTACAGGCTGCATGATGACACGCCCCGTTACTCACTGCTCGCTGATTCAGTCCTAGATTACAATGCTATTCACCCCAAAGACTACCGCATGCCTTATTCTTCATCGGTAACTCCCAGAGTCTGCTTATGACTTGCATTATTACATCTCTATGTCAGTGATCGTAGGTAATTAAGTAGATTAATTCTTAATATTAAGAGTAATTACCTTAAGTCTGAACGTACAGTACAGTACAGACTTACAAAAGTCTTGGGCTACTATTAGATTGTCACCATTGTTTTAGCATTGGCAAAGTGGCCTTTTATAATGTTTTTGGTCAATCCCTTTTTTTAGAATACAACCTGCAAAATACAGTACGTGTGTGTGCAGTTTAAAAACAGCTTCTGTAGGCTACAATGGTAAATACGTTTGTGAGCTCTTCTTACACTTGAGCCATAGCAGCATCTGGCAGCTTTATCGGGTTGCCAAGTTGACCATTCTTCAGTTTGAAAAAGCATGATCAGAGATCCGTTTTGGAAGGGTAGCAGCCAAGAAACCACTTGGGGAACAGGGTGAAAAGGCTAAGCTCCCAAAGACTGGATTGACGATCAGGGTAAAAGGGGATTTTTTCGGTGTGATGTTTACTCTGGAGCAATCCAGTAACCCTCTCTACTGTTGGTGTATGGCTATGGAGATTGGAATGCTTGATGCTTAATTTTATGTATGGCTGAAATATATGGTAGTTATACCCCGAATGGGGTTATTGTAACTATAATTTGCATGCCAGTATTTCCATACCATGAAGAATTTGCTGTATTACTGTAATCGGACAAAGAAAATAAGAACGTTTGGCAAAACATTCAAGGTGTATAGTGTACCTCATAAAGCATGTTGATTTAAAGGTGCAATGCCATACACAGCTCCTAGACATATCTGAATTAGCACTGCCATATTGATTATACATGTTTATTAAAGGTTTATTGCTTATGGCTATTCCCAAACAAGTACCTTGCTTTCATTTCATTGCTTGCATTTCACCTGGGCTGGGATAACAAATGAGGTCAGGGAGCGTGAGGCTGTCTCTCCCTTGCAGTGCCAGTAGAGGGGGCTGGTGAGGTGGTGGGTGCCAATGCGTCGCCCGCTGGTCTGTGTGGCTGTCTGGCTGACGTCTCTGTCTCCTCCTCTCTTCCGGCAGTTCATGGCATCAAGTGGACTTGCAGCAACGGGAACAGCAGCACCGGCTTCTCGGCTGAGCAGCTGGTGCAGCAGATCCTGGACAGCCACCAGACCAAGCCACCTCCCCGGACTCACAACTGCCTCTGCACAGGGACTCTGGGTAAGGGAAGGGTGGTGGGGTGGGTGGTAGTGTCCAGTTAAGACTGGGATCAAAGAACTGAGGCAAGGTTAAACATAACATTTATTCTGATTTAATTAGATATTTATTGTGTTGGGGGGGATTACACGAGGTGGTATTTTTCTTCATTTGCTGGGTGTGTTTTATACACATATTTCATATATCTTATTATTTATTATTTATATATGCAGTGTGGGGCAAAGGTCTGAGCCTGGGGTGAAAATGTGAATCCTACTGGAATTTAATCAAATGTTTCCTTTACAAACCACAATAACAGCGCAATCTGAGTGAATTCTGTGTAATTCCTTACATGAAATGTACACTAACTTCAGAATTTATAAGTATTTGGTTTCTTACACATTTCTGAAATTTACAGGAGTGTAAGGTAAATTATCTAGCTAAATAAAATATTTTTCTAGAACATAGCACCCCACCCATATAAATCGTAGTGATATTCCTGTTTCATGCAATTAAAATTGAGAGACAGGACTGATTGTATATATTTTTGTCACTAGATGGCAGCATTTTTACACAAATACCAGGCAATCCTATTCTCGTCCTTTAAACATGCACCGGTTACAAAATCAGATATCCATAAGTTAATCTACAAACATTTGTAAAAGTAAAAAAAAATGGACTGCAGCGTACATAAAAACTCTCGCCCTCCTGATTTAGGTGCATTTGCTAAACCTTATCTGTTTCCTGTGTGATTTGAATGTCTGTAGGTGCTGGGAGCAGTCTGCATCACAAGTGTAACAGCGCCAAGCACCGCATCATCTCCCCAAAGGTAGACCCACGCTCTGGAGGTGCCTACAGCAGTAGCCACTCTGAAGTTCAGAACAGCGATGTGTCGGAAGGAAAGACTGAGCATGGACACAGCACAGGCAAGAACGGCAGGGCTGGGGGCGACGGGCCAGTTGGATCCACAGCCCGAGAGAAGAGGAACGGCAAAGGGCCCAAACCGGCACTCCTTCACCAGAATAGCATGGAAGTCTCCTCCTCCAACCAGGTCGAAGTGCCAGACACCACCCAGAGCTCCCCTGTCTCCATTAGCAGTGGGTTAAACTCTGACCCAGACATGGCCGACAGTCCAGTGGTCACGGCTATGAGCCATGTGGCTTCTGTTATGAGTAGCCTGTCCCAGTCTGCCACTGTCTTCATGTCAGAAGTCACTGGAGATAATGTCTACAGCATGTCTCCCACTGGAGACCCGAATGCTCATCTCCTGGGCTCTGATACGGCCTCAAGCAGCCTGGTGTTGGCAGTGGCTGACAGTCATAAGTTTGCCTTTCCTGGGGCTGTGGGTGTGGGACTGGGAGACGTCGGGTCAACAGACAGATTAGCCATGCTTTCAGCAACAGGCATGTCAGAGGAGCTTGTGCTCTCAAGCAACCTGGAGTCTGGAAGCATCAAGCTCCCTGAGACCAATGTAAACTTTGACCCAGACTGCTTCCTTAACAACCCCAAGCAAGGCCAGACCTACGGCGGAAACGGGTTGAAGACAGAGGTCAGCAATGGCAGCTGCAGCAACGGAGGTGTCCGCTGTTCCCCTCCTCTCACCGACAATGGTTATGGCTTCAATGCCTCACTGGTCAAAAACATCAAGACGGAAGACATGTCGTTTGAGCAACAGCTGGCCAAAGATGGGGGTTACCAGGTCGGAGAAGTGGTGAGCGGAGCAGGTGGCCTCTCCAGTTCCTCAGGCAGTGGCTCAAACCAGAGTTCCCTTGCTCTGACTCCAACTAGCTCATTGCTTCCCTCTGGTGGCGGGTTGAGCCCAAGTACCACCCTGGAACAAATGGATTTCAGCGCTATTGACGCCAAGCAAGACTACTCATCTACTATGATGTCCACCACAAGCTATGGTCAGGCTATACCCAGCCCTCAGCTGGCTCACCAGAGCCATTCTCCTAGTCTATTTCTACAGAGCTCACCCCAGTCCACCCAGACCCACCAGAACACTGGCAATTCTGCCCAGAATTCACATGATTCCACTGCTTACATGGGAATTTCAGTAGTCAAGGCTGACACAGCAGGCGCCAATGGGCATCCCCACCACCACCATGCCCATCAGAGCCAGCATGCTTTGTCTAACTGCAACGGGCGCTCTCCGACTGATGGGAATGAACAAGGTGGCGCCCTACAAATTCTGCAGTACCAGAACAACTTCTCGGGTGCAAGCAAAGAACACGAGGACGTTGGAAACCTGGAACAGTCAGCCAGCTCTGAGGAAAGGGACACACTTAGATCAGAAAAAGATAGAGCAGGCCTGCTGAAACCAGGGGATCACCTGCAGCACTGTGTCGGCAACGGGGCGGATGGCAGCGGAGCGACAGATCACTACCTCCAGCAATCGGAAAGCAGCAACTTGGGAGCAGGAACCGGCGGAACAGGAACGGGTAGTAATGGAACACTGTGTAATGGCACGGACGGTGGAAGGACGTCCAGCAGTCCACATCAGCAACTCCAACCTCTCCTTCAGGGAGCCAGCCTCGTCCAGGGGCTCTTTAACAACATCGCCACTCACCAGGGCCTAGCAGCCGGTGCGACTGCTGGAGGTGGATCCATGGAGATCAGTCTGGACCATTTCGACGTGTCGTTTGGAAATCAGTTTTCAGACCTCATTAATGATTTCATTTCCGTGGAAGGGGGAAACGCAGCAGCGGTTGGGACACAAGGGGGCAGCGCACTATACGGCCATCAGTTAAATGCACACACGGGCACAGAGGGTCAAGTCTCGTCGGGAGCATCCTCCCAGCAGGTCTCTGAAGAAGGAACCACCCACGGAAGAGCAGGATACAACTCTGCAGACCTCTGCCTTCAGCCATGCTGCAGCCCCCAGTCGGCCCAAGCCGGGGCTCTGGGAGCAGATGCGGGGCAGCTGGCCTACATGCAAGTGGACGAGGTGGTGTCTGCAGCTGTGGCTCACGGGACCATGGGGATGCTTCAGAACACTGGGAGATTGTTTGTAGTAACTGACTATTCACCAGAGTGGTCTTACCCCGAGGTAAGCGAGGCAATGGGCTAACTGTAAATGAAAAGAAATGGGTTTAGGCCTTAAATGTACCGTACCATGTATGTAGAATTAGCATGTTCTCCCTGTGTCACCTTTGTCAACCCATATTCCAAGGACGTACATTAGGTTAATGGGCCTCTCTAAATTGCAGTTGAATCCAGTGTTATGAAAATAATCCTTCGGCGCTGACACATTTAATTGATAAATAATGATTAGGTAACAATGCATTAATTCAAACGTATTTCTATAGCACTTTTTACAATGAAACATTGTCTCAAAGCAGATTTCCAAACTTATATTATTTTAAAAGGCCAATCCGAAATTGATCAAGCCTAGGTCATTAGTGGCAAGGAAAAACTCCCTGAATGTAGAAGGAAGAAACATTACATAATAATAGAATGTCTCATTCAGTAGATGAGGTACACTACTCACAAACAAATTAGGGCATATCTCATTATGGGATATTTCATTTTGAAACATCCCCTAATTTTTGTGAGCGGTATAATGTTAGTTACAAAAGTACTGTTTGCGTTTTTATGTGCCACATCTGTTCCAGAATGACAGCTGGACCAGTACAGTTCTATAAAACCTACGTACCATAAGTAGTTCTTATTACATCATTTGAACTTTAATCACCAAACATAGTAACTGTACAAGGATTAAAGCAATCTAAAAGCACCAGTTTGACTGATAGTCAAACCGTAGTGTTGTTTTGGGGCTTGCGTTATTTTAAAATGACCACAAGATGGCAGCATACCACCAGTAAACAACTTTTTAAACATGATAAACTGATAAGGACCGGCGCATAATGGATCCGGATTCGTTAACAACTTAACAACCAGTTAACAATCATTTGTATTTCTCTTTGTGCTATGTGCTATATTTCTCTTTTAATGCATTTAACATTGAACTAAACGTGAACACTGTATGGAGTAACCCGTGAGTGCATTTCTTTGTTATAGGGTGGCGTAAAGGTTTTGATCACAGGCCCGTGGCAGGAGGCAAGCAGTGACTACAGCTGTCTGTTTGATCAGATCACAGTACCTGCATCGCTTATTCAGCCTGGAGTGTTAAGGTGCTACTGCCCAGGTAGGAACACAGGCATATTTACAATCTTATGAAATAGAATACTATAGGATAAACTGGCATGGGATAGTATAGGATATTATAGGGTTAGGGTGAGATTTCATTAGATAGTATAGTATAGGATAGGATAGGATAAGATAAGATAGAGTGAGATAGCATGGGATAATATAGTATAGGATAGGGTGAGATGGCATGGGATAGTATAGAATAGGGTGAGATGGCATGGGATAGTATAGGATAGGATCGGGTGAGATGGCATGGTATAGTATAGGATAGGATAGG
>JAUZST010013133.1:0-11155 GCA_034779995.1 Parotocinclus haroldoi
AAAAAATACATACAGGTTGTAATGTAGTAAAATAGGGAAAAATCCAAGGGGGTGAATACTTTCGCAAGGCACTGTACGGTACAACTGAATCAGACACAGAGGTGCTGCTGGAGGTTTTAAACATTTAACTCACTCTGCACTATATTAGAGACTATTGATCCACCTTGAAAAAAGCACTGCTGTCTTTTCCATTCATACCAGTACAACATACATTAATACACCACTATGACAGTGACACTGCAGTGCTGAGAAAGAGAAAAACTAACATCTAACAACTAACAACTAAGTATCTAGAGAAGCAGATGGACTACAACCTTTAATCGCATAAGTATAAAGTTATTCAACATGGTAAGTGGAACTGATAAAATGGAAAAGGAGTGTAGAAATGAGTAGGTGTACCTAATATAGTGATTTTTATTGATTAAAATGTCATTTATAATTTTATAACAAGACTTCACTAAACTCCTAAAACGTGCAGTTAAATAAAATTTGAAACCCAAATCTGTTTTTCATGAAGACAGAAATTCAATCTTTAGAAACTTTGTGGATATGGACTGCATTTAAACAGTGGACACCAATAGTTGCCATTGCAAAAAACCTGGCATAATTATTTTTTCTTTTGATCCCAGATGAAGCGTTCTGGGTTTTTCAGTTTGCATGTTACATGGGAGTTACTGTCACCAGCAGCACCTTAAGAGCCTCTGACTGCATTTCCCATTAGTAAACAATGCTTTCTAGAAATGTTAATTTGGTCTGAAATTATGTTTATATTGTATGCAATTTATTTTATTTTGTCTGAGAGCTAGAGTCATGTGTAGGGCCATGGAGGAGAGCTGCTACGCATGCACAATTGTTGTTATCATTTGCACACAATTTCAGTCATGTGTATGTGTTTGTGTGTGTGTGTGTGTGTGTGTGTGTGTGTGTGTGTGAGAGAGAGATCTTTATTAATCTTATTGTATAAATGCTAGGTCATATATACCCCTATGACAATCATTGTGCAATTACTGGTACCTGGTGGTGCCCATCTCTGATGTAAATATATAAAAGGGCAATGTTTGACTTTTCTTAATGTTGTGATTAGTTTTGTAAAAATAATCAAATTTCAGGCTGAAAAAATGATCAAGAACGTTTTCGGCTGGTAAACACAGTGATGGGTCATTTTTGACAAGGTTAACCTGTGATGTAAGCATTCCTACAATCTGTGGCAAAAATAGATTTGGAAAATAGAATCTTAGAAATTGTTCAGTCAGATGGTTTACTCTGTAGAAAAACACATTTTTATTTGTATTTCTATATTTATTTATGCATTTTTAATAACTGAAGATTATAGATGGCTATATTATGCATATATTAAATGTTTTCATATTTTAATAGTTTTTGCTGATCTTGTAGAGGCAAAAATGTTGGCGTAACCGAATGATGAAAACTAATAAACTTGATAAACTTGAAATTTGCAAATTTAAAACAAATACCAATAGAAGTCTTAAAATGTAAATTAGTCTGCAGCTAAAATGGAGTCCTTGCAAAACTTACCAAACTGTGAGACTTTGCTAATAGGGTTGCACTGGTTAACACAGTTGGCTCACAGCTCCAGCTTCCCAGGTTTGACCCTAACCGTGAACTCCACCTGTGTGAAGTTTGCATGTCATTTCTGTGTCTGTGTGGGTTTACTCTGGGTGCTATGCTTTTCTCCCACAGTCTACAGACATGCACTATGTTAATGTATTATGCTCAATTGACCTGGGCATGTATAAATGGTTTTGAAGTAACCTTGTGTCAATGAAACCTTGTGTCTGTCGTAAATAACTATTAATGCTGATAACGATGTTAATCATCAAACCAAGCAAACAAACAGACTTGCCACTTAAAAGAAAACACGCCCCTACATGGGAGTTGTTAACTAAAAAATTAAAAGGATTATAAAATGCCTTCAGGAAGAAACTCCAATATGGATTGTGGAAAAAAGTTAGTTGCTTCCAGTCATCTGTGTGTAAAACCGTGTGATATTGGAAGTAAAACATGGGTAGATCATGTAAGAGGTCAAAGCATCAGGACAGAAAACTCAAAAAAATATACATTGAGAATGCATAAACAAAAGGAAAAAACAAGAAATTGGTGCAATCACATTTGAAATGAAAACAAGGCGACTGTGTAAAAATAGATGCGTTTATGGAGCATGGATGATCGGATGAAAGTGATATTCAATGATGAATGATGCTGTGATCTGTGTTGGGCAAAGAGATGATGGTAAAGCTTTTGACTGGTGCTGTTTTTTTTCCCCTAAAGTAAACAATCTCATTTATTTCTCATTTATGATATGTGGTTTCATGTCAGGGAAAGTGTGTAGATTGCAATCATCACCTCAACAGTCGGTATACACTGGGATTTTGGTAGATATTATTGATAATAATAGATATTGATAAAAAATATGATAATGCGTCTTGTCACAGAGTACAGTGTTAAAGCTTGTAATTTGAAAAGCCATCTCAACTGGCTAAGATATCAGCCCAACTAAAAATTTATTGTAAAAAGTAAGAAATCGAGAATTGGTCTCTCAAGTCAGGTGTTTTTTTTTTTTTTGTCACTTCAACCATACACAGTGGAATATAGTACACAGCAAAACGAAATAATGTTCCTCCAGGACAAAGGTGCTATATAAAATAATAGACTACACAATATAATATAAGTGCACGTGTCGTAACACGTGCAATGACAATACATATGCAATGCAATTCACAATAAATACACAAGACAATTCCAAGACAATGGCTATTCAAAAAAAGTTGGAAACAGCTTGATGTAGAATATTGTTTAATTAATAAGTGAATTAGCTTTACAGAACTTTACAGAGCTTTACAGTTCATAATGAAATCTGAAGAAGAAACAATTTGCTTATTATGTTTTTTGTTGTCAAACACTAGCTCTAAGGACGAGACTGGAGATGGAGATGCAGAACAATGCGGGATATTTATTGAAACAGACAGGCAGCGATACTGAGCCGAGAGCGTAGGGAGGCAAATGGCAGGAGGAGCAATAGGGAGCTGACGCTGCTGTAACCAGGGTAGAGCTGGAAACCTGGATGGGAGATACAGAGCAGAGCACACACCGAGCAAACGAACAAAATAAAACAACAAGGTTTTAGATAGGTAGGGAAACACTGGAGAGGAAAAGGCTACGCTCACATCTAAAGGAGGCGAGGAGAGGGCTGACTCTATGCTGAGCAGGTACGGGAACAAAATAACAAACACTGCAACAGCACAGGGAAACGAGGAGATGGAAAGGTAGGGAAACTGGAGACACTAAATAGAGCAGTGGGGAGAAGAGTGTGGGTGAACTGCACAAGGCGGCGACCGGACGGGACCAAGAGCGCCCAGAGAGATGAGGGAGAGCGTTAGTATGGAGATGGAGAGAAAGCGTTAGTTCACCCGGACAGGAGAGGTTAGCGCGGGAAAAGGAAATGTTAGTACGGGGGACTAACAATACACACCCAGGTAGAACCGCGCCAGAGGGGCGGCCTAGGGTGAGACCTAACTCAACCCCAGCCAACCAAAAACCAACCACCTGGGAACACACACAGTAACCAAAAATGCTCCTTACGCACAGCGCGAGGGTACAGGGAAAAGGAGTGAGAGATCTAAGGCTACGGACGTACACAAAACTGGAGCAACAATAAGGTGACGCGGACGACTCACACATGCACCCACACATACACAGAAAGACTATATCTAATAGGAACGGGAAGGGTAGAAGGTGAGCAGGAGCGACACAGGGGAAACAATGACTACACTAAATCGCACTTGAAAACAAACGTTCACACAACACTCACTCGACAGAGAAAACACGGAATAAATCCTAACGGAGATAAATTCTGGGGAAAAAAAGTATCACAGAGATAAACGCTTAGGTATGTAAGTAGAGAGACAAACAATACTTCGCACTCAAGCAGGAAAACTGGAAACCTTAGAAAGTGTGGAACTTAACCCGGAAGAAATGAGCCACACCTGGTGAAGAGGAAATCTCGCGCTGATCAGTAATCGGGGCTGAACGAGCGTGAGAGAGAGGGAGAGCTAGAAACAGGATTTCTCACATTTGTTGGTTTGTTTTGTTTTTTAAGGAATTGATTAGCCCATATTTTTGCCTCATCACTGGGTGATTTAATAATTTTTAGTTGATTTGAAAAATATGGCATTTATTAAAATTTGATTGATATCTGCTGGAATTAACATCCTAGTATTAACATCCAAGTGTGGTGAATCAATGTTTTTTATTTATTTATTTATTTATTTTTACATAGGTAGTACTGATACCAGGATACCAATCTCATGAAATAATAGTATACCATAGTATACTATACAAATAATTATAGCATATAGCTTTTATGATGACATCAATGTTCCGGACATAGAATAAAAGCCCCCTCACCCATTATTTGCTTGGTTATTCATTATATCATTTTCCATTCTGTTTCTGAAATAAAAGTGGGTCGTGTTTCTTTTAACTGACCCTGTATATTGGAGCAAGTAGTACCACAGTCCATGCAAAAAGTGTCAGAACTGAGGCCGCAAGACCTGGTATGCCTGCGCAAAGTGTTTCTTTTGCTGCCTAAGACAAATGCTATATATTCTATATATTCTATGTAAGTCTTCTCTTTGTTTGCAAGAGCCTGGTTCATCACTTTTACAAAAGCCTTGAGCTTTGAATCCTATATCGTTGCAGAGCTGGTCTATGAATCAACTTGATGGTTTAGTTTTAATGTCTCTCATTCTACACTGATAAGTTTGCTTTTTTAGTTAAGTTTGCTGATATACAATGTGTTTTCAGTTCTTAGTTTTCCTCACACTTTTGCAATCTCCTTATGATGAGTCCATTTCTGCATGACCGCTTATTCTGCCATTTAAAGGCCAATCACTTCTGCACTTCAGTATCCCTAACGGCTAGGTTCTCGGTAATGCACAGGACTTGCACTTCAACGGCTAGTGTTCACTCCCCGCTGCAGATAATTCTTGCTTTCTTGGTAAGGTATAAATGTTTGAGTTTGTGCATCTGTACATGTATGTAATCGGATCAACATTTCTTAAGTTGTCATGTGTGTTGGTATGGAAGGAGAACGAAACAGGAACCTAAGGAAGCAAAGCAAATTCAGCTGCAAGAGGGTCAATTAGAGAGACAAAGGGAGAGCGGCAGGAACAAACACAACCATGCAATTACCTTCGTATGACAAAATGTCTAAGATTAGCCAGTTGCAGCCGATTGTCAATGCTGCTAGGGAGGGATGGAGCACAAGGAGAAAACTGGAAGGCAAAATCATGTTCCCTGCTGCTACAATTGGGTAGTAATTAAACATCTGTGGATTTGTCTGGGAGCACTATGAGCACACACACATACCTTGAGAAGAAATAAACAAGTTTCTTCATAAAAGAAACCATGAAAAGCGATGTAGAGAGTATGTTTCAGTGGTGAGCTGTCCTTCAGAAGTCATTTGTCTTTTATTTATATGGAATAAAATAATTGATTGTCAAAAGTGATTTTATATTAAAATATCACATCATATCAGGTATTTACATATGAATCTGGTACACAGTTCAGAAGGTAGTACCTTATGTCTGAACTCACCCAGAGCAAAAGCATTGTCTGTATACAAAAAGCCTGTGCAGACTGTGCATTTATAGAGGAGAGCATTGTTAGAAGAGTAACCAACATGAAAACCAAAGAGCTATCTTTGGGTGGAACATCAAGCAATTGTGAAGCTGAGTGAAGATAAAAAATCAATTAGAGCCATTGCACAAATATTGGTCATAGCCAGTACAACCGTTTGGATTGTCCTGGATAAGAAAGTCGGCACTGGTGTTAGTAACAGACGTTGAACAGGTAGATCAAGGAAAACCACAGCAGTTGATGACAGAAACAGTGTGCATGCTATAAAGATAGATCCTAAAACAAATGTTATTCACATCAGCAACAACCTCCGGAAAGCAGGAGTGAAAGTATCTACTGTTCACAGGAAGCTTCAACAAAAGAAGTACAGAGCCTGGCATTTGCCAAGAAATACAGAGACAAGCCTCAGAAATTCTGGGACAAATATTTATGATGAAACAAAAAATACACTTACCAATGTGATGGACAGGAGAAAGAAAGGAGTTTAAAGAAAGAAAAGATCTGCTCATGATCCCAAACATACAAGTTTATCTGTGAAACACAATGAAGGTCATGTCATGGCTTGGGCTTGCATGGCTTCTTCTTGGACAGGCTTATTAATCTTCATTGATGATATCACAACGGACTCAGAAGTTTACCAAAACATTTTGTCTGTCAAATTAAAGAAATATGCAAACAAAGTGATTGGGTTTTTTTTTATTATGCAGCAAGATAATATCAATAAACACACTGGCAAAGGAGTTCATCAGGAGCAGGTGGTGAAAAATATTGGACTGTCTTAGTCTTTGTACTCTCATCTCCAGACCTAAGCCGTATAGAACATACATTTTACCTTCTAAAAAGTAGACTCAAAAGAAGTAAGCACCAACTGAAAGAGATTGCTGTAAAAACCTGAAAAAACATCACGATAGAAAAATGCTAAAGTTTTGTGATGTCAGTGGGTCATAGGCTTATTGCAGTTCTTGCTATCAAAGGATTTGAGGCTTCTTTCTGTTCTATTCTCTTCTGAACTGTGTATCACATCCAGATGTAAATAAAAGCCGAAATGTTTATCTTTTGTATCATATTCATGCCAAAGTCAAATATTTTCAGTCTACAGCAAAAATAAATTGATTGGCCTCACTGATCCAATACATTTGAAGGGGAGTGTAGCAACTATGACGAGGTCTGCTAAATGCCATAAATGTCTAAGCTGCTCTCCCAATACATTTTTGGCATCCATGAAAAAGGCATTAATTTAAATTGATGTTTTGTTGTAACTAGGTTTGTTGGTGAAAATAATTTCCATGAAGATATTCCGGCCATGTGTTCTGTCCAAAAATATATTCTATATTTTAAGCAGTAAAATAAGTCAGTATCACTTGCACATGTGGAATGCTATTTTCTGTAATTTATTTTAGTTTGGTACGCAACCAAATATAATTATTATTGTCATACACTCTATACCCAAAATGTTCAGCCACCCAAATATTACATCAGTTAATTTAGGTATTAGTGAAAGTGGCTAAGTGAGGGTGAGGCTAAGATTGAAATAGATTGATTGGAAGAGTTGTCTAAATACATACATGGTCATATAGAGTATGAGTATTAAAATGGAAGAAAGGAAATACAAAAATAAAACTGCAAGCCAGTTTTAACACAACCACACCCCTATTTTTTATGCTGGATGCCTATCTTTTTTGTCATACCCAATCATGTCAGGTACATGCAATCAAGAATCTGTCTCCATAGACAAAAACACTGAAATATGTGAAAATCAGTGACAATAAACATGCCACAGCAGTAGAATTTCAACAGCTCAGTCATAGCTTAAGGTTATGAAAACTCACAGCAATGTCAGGATATTGCATTTTACCCTAATTCATGGATTTGTTCACCGATTTGTTTGATCACAGTGAATGATGCCAGTGATGGCGGACGTTGTGCAAAACACAGCACCATTAAACTATGGAGCAGTGAAAAAGCATTGTATTGGGTGATAAATCATGCTTAAAGTCTGGCAGACTGGAGAAAATGTTGTATTATATGTGTGGCAGTTAACACTGTGTGCTGAAATAATTTAAATCAGTGCCAATTGTGTCTTTATTTGAATGCAGATATTAATGGATACTAAAATGTCTTTGTGAATACAGTTTACAATGCAGCCCTTATACTGTGCACATATTATATCATGATCATGCTAGGCATGATCTACTGGGCATAGATTATTCTCATATTATTGTATTATAATTATTATATTATTATAATTATTGGACACTTGTCTCCCTCTAAAATAGCTTTACAGGCATGATAGTTGCATTGGTTACAATATTGCTATAATAAAAACAACAACAACAACAACAATAATAATGATAATAATTATAATAAAAACAAGCAAATCACACTTCTTGAATAGTTTTTTGATATACAGCACTTTTTTCAATCATGCTCTTTCTACACGCCATTATTGATGTGGCACTGTGTGCACACTCTGTTAAGGTCATGCCTTCTTATATCGTCCTGTCCTAATGACCAGCTTGAATGCAGAGTATTAACTTAGGGTTCTGGGTTGGGTTTGGTCTTAGTCGCTGTGCTCAGCTACTTTGCTACAATGAACTGCCAATTTAAGGCAAGATAGCACTTAATGTTACTGAGTTAGGATGAGATTCTTAAAGTTAACTTAAAGTAACTTAGTAAATGTTGTGTACTTGTTCTGTGGTTTACGGAATTCAGTATGCATGATTTCAACTAGGTGTTTGATTAAATGTTGGTTGGTGAGTAGCTCCTACATCTCAATACTATATCAAATAATAGGTTCTATAACAAATATGTATATTTTAAGCATGGTATGTGTTCAATATTTCTACAGAAATATGTTCTTTAAATATTTAAAATGCAATGTGTGCTTTCTCTGTCAGGTCATTGGCTACAGGAGCTTTCTCCCAGTGTACATCCTAGCCAGTTGGGTGAGTGGGTTTCATGGATAGAGGACACATTTTGGAGAGAATGCTCAGTTTATTTCACAATACATAAAATGGGATTATTTATTAAAAAATTTTAAACATTTCAACCATTTAGTACATGTTTATTTTTTCATACATTTGCAGTCTCCTACCGTGAGTAGAGAAATGATTCACCTGCTACTTTCTTCGCTGTATGGTATCCCACTGTATGCCTAATGTCAGAGTTTTAGTAGAGGAAATATTGTTGAATGTTGATGAGCATGTCAACATTACATACTCTGTTTGATAAAGTGGTGATGGCCTTTCTGCAGTGTGAACAGCTTGTAAACTAACTTAGTGAATATTTCTCAGGTGGTTTTCATTGGTTTTTAAATTTCCATTGTTAACTGTCCACTGTGTCTTCCTGAAAAAGTTGGAAAGTTTATAAGTTTAGTGAAGGTGGTTCCACTTGGCTTTAGAATCTTTTTTTTTACCAATTACACATATGGCCTTTCCAGCTTGGCTGTTTAGTTTGTAACAGTTTTTGTAAACCTTTTAAAAGAAAAAAAACATGAATAGTAACATCAACTAAGTGCTTCTAAACTTGTTTACTTACATTTTCTTTCTTGCAGCCATTTTCCTTCTTCCTCACGATCATTGGATAAGAAAGAGCATATAAACATAGTTTTAAACTCCTTCCAGGTCTTAATATGCTTATTCTCTGCCAACAACCAGTCCTTAGCAGTATTTGGCAAGATAGATGTTAATGTAGCCAGGATCTCAGGGTCACCAAGAGGCCTCCGTGCTGAATGTTCTTCACACCTTTCAATAAAGGCTACTGAACTGCCATACTTTGAGACATATAGCTTAACAGGGCTGTGTACTTCAACAGATACAAGTGACTATCAGCTTGGTTTGCTGGATTACAAACATAGTTGGATATAAGATATGGTTTAAGAGCAGTTGGGTGAAAACCAGATGAGCAGGGTTGTTAAAGAGAAATCATGTATTTAACCTGTATATCAAATCTCTTCAGGGAGCTATTACGGACTGACCCAATTCCTGCAACTGGCTTTCCAGATTTTGTTAAACTCTACCACATTATCTTTCTACTTTATATATTACCATCTCTTGCAAGGCGCATGTTTTCAACAATGTCATAAAAGTTCTTTCCTTAACTTTCAATGTAGTGAAGATTCCGCCGCATGATTTCTGTGGCTTGTTCCAGTTTCTCATCCATCATGGAGACACTTTCACAGTATTGTGTTGTGGAGGATGTGGTGGGGTAAGATCTCTAGTTCAACTTGTTGGCTCCCATCTTATTCTGTTTTGTCATTAGATCCAATGTACAGACTACTGAAACTAGAAATAAGGTCAAGCACCAGCTCTCTCTCTCACGCTTTACTTGTGACAAACGACCCTGCAGTGAAATCTGTAGGTAAAGACCAATCAACTGCTTTAGGGTTTGGGGTGGCCATAACTGCCAACAAATATAGACCATATACTTTAACTTTAGAGAAGAATAAGAATAACTTAGTTTACATATATCATTGACAGTTAAAACGCAGTCTGACTCTGAGTCCATGCAACTTCCTAGCAATAACAATGTTTTAAAGCGGCTTGAATGGTCCCTGTTCGAGTACCACTGTAACAGTGTCACTTTTTGCAAACGTTAAAATAAAAATGAGGTGAGTAACATCCACTAGGTGATCTAAACTTGTTTATTTACAGCTCACAACTCAACCCAATAATACCTCCTTTTCATCCCGATAGCTGGCATACCTGCAAATACATGCAATCAGTATTATCAAACAATATTTATATCAGTAAGAAACTTTCTGAAATGTCGTAGCAAGAAAACTGGCTAGATCTCACCTGGCAAGGAGGCATCTAAGTCATTTTACTGTGTATGGTTCCTGTATGCAGCTTGCAGCAGTGTATGCAGCAGTGAGGGAACAGATAATCCCAGTCAAATGGTGGTGAAGGGTAAGAGAGGTGTACGACCCTTTAAATGTCAGGAGTGGGTCAAACAGTTCTACTGTTCACTTTCCACATGGTGAAGAAGTCATTGCTCTATCCCAGAAGAAAGGGTATAACATAACAGCACTGGCACCAGGAACACAAGGAATTAAGTAAAGGGAAATAAGGAAAGTTTTGTAGATTACACACATTTTTTTATGAAATCTTGTCAGCATTAAGGTGACAATACAGTGTTTATGTACTGCCTAGTTTAGGTACTGCTATTTTAAGAGTGTTCCCCTGCTTTTGGGTAGGTCTTATAAACAAATAAAGGCTTTATTTTTAATAATTTTGCTGGTGTTCCTGGTATTTTTATATGGTATAATTTGAAGGGATCTTAAATGATTAATGCAAATACTGGGGGGAATGCAGTGTTTCAAGTGTTGCATGTATAACCATAAGGCTATTATGTTCCCTTAAAACCAGAGCTGAAGCTAAAGCCTGTGTTGTCCCAAACCTGACATGGAAATCCAGAAAACAGTTGTGGCATCGGTAGAACTCAGTGAATACTGCACATCATAGTATTACTTCCCAACTTCATTGCAATTGAGGTTGTA
>JAUZST010013134.1:0-11155 GCA_034779995.1 Parotocinclus haroldoi
TGTGTGTGTGTGTGTGTGTGTGTGTGTGTGTGTGTGTGTGTGTGTGTGTGTGTGTATATATATATATATATATATGTGTGTGTGTATGTATCTCAGTATGTGTGTTTACATATCTATAGATATACCTGTTGTTTCTTTTTGTTTATTTTCTAAAATACTACATTTATATTAATGCATGAAATCAGTTATATGAGAGTGTGCATATTATATATGCTGGTATTTATGAGTGTGTAGCTCAACCAGGTATATGTTGTAATATGGACTGTGCGTGTGTGCGCACGCTTGTGTGTGCATGTGTGTGCATGTTTGTGTGTGTGTGTGTTATGTAGTTTAGTGTAATGATCTTATCCTTCTGTACTGTTTGGAATGGAAAATATAAAAACTAGAACTGTTTAAATCTGAGAGCAGTAACAGCGTCAATTTCCTTTTACTGTTTTAATGTTATTCTGTTATGATTAACATACTATGGCTCAGTATTAAACTGGCATGGTCCTGAGTAAGACGTTAATGTTCGTGTCTCCTCGTGTATTCCCAGATTCACAGTGCTCCTTACCCTGTGCATCTTCTTGCTGCTGGTACAGGTACCCCTAGATCTGAGGTCAGTAACATTGACATACAGTGAATCAAATGACCTGTTTGAAGAATGGTTGGTTCTTTTGTGTTCAATGAATTGATACCACAGGTTTTAGAACCCTGAACCACACAAAAAAAAAACCTTCTGAAAGTTTCAATAAGTCCAGTGGTATTAATACAATGAAATTAGCCCTTATAAAGATCACGGCCAGTGGACAGTAGAGAAATGTTTTGGTCAAGCGAGTCCATCTTTGGCACCAGCCATCGTATTTTTATGAGATGCAAAACAGATGAAGCTTGTGTGGTGTAATGTGGTAATATGATGGGATGGGGTGTTTTGAGCAGAGTCTGTGATGCCACGGTGCTAGTCAGTGCTCAGACAGATGATATGACCAACACAGTTACCCATGTTCAACTTGATAGAGCTGGTTTGGAATGAGCTGACCTGAAAACTAAAGGAAAAGCAGTCAACTTGTGTCCAGAACTTGAATGAACCTCTTTAGGACTGTCGGAAACGCCAACAGGGGATGCCTCGGGAAGTTGGTTAAAAGAATGCCAAGAGTCTGTAATATGGTCATCAGAGCAAAAATAATGTAAATGTATGATCATATTGAGGATTGGAACACCTCTATTGCTCATAAAAATATTTGCGAGAGAGAGAGAGAGAGAGAAGGAAGGGAGAAAAGGGGAAAATCAATCCATCATTCTAAAGTTAAACATATTGTTTCAAAGTCAAATTGATGTATATAGCACTTTTACAGGGGTGCATTGTCTCAGAGCAGCTTTATAATATTATATTATCCTAATAAAAGACCAATCCCAAATTGAGCAAGCCTAGGGCGACAGTGGAAAGGAAAAACTCCTTGAATATAGGGTCAAAAATGGACCCAACCTCCATGGGTGGCCTAGATGTTAACTGAAGTAATTAAGTTGTAGTAAAAGTAAGTAAATAATACAATATAAATCAGCAATACATTTTAAATCAGTAATAAAATGAAAAAAATAAATAAAGATTAAAGTTAATGAGTCCTCAGTGGTAAGTTACTGGAGGCACATCGTTTCCTAATAACTAAATGATGGAGGGAGTTACTGCACTCTGGCAGGACCCGGGCATGATGGGACTGGTTATTGTTTATAAAGACCAGTAGAGTGATGCTAAGGTGGAATCTGTGTGTGGTGCTGGAACTGGTACCAGAACAAGAAGAAACACCATCAAAGAAACACCAAAGGCACTTTGGCACTTTTTGCTCTCTAGAAATTGTGCATATTGTATCCAATCCAATCACCACCAACAGGGCACTGGGGTAGATTTCGAGGTTTGCGTTCGTGTCAGGCATACCTGCGCCTGGAGTTGCACTTGTATCTGGTTTTGCACAACAAAATGAATGAATGGGATAAATATTGGATCAAATTACCAAAGTTCCATCCATATATTAAAACATTAAACAGCTTTCCCACTGCACACTATAGTACAAAATTGCATATTCTTGCGATTGAATTGAAATTTCCAAATTTCCAAAAGCTCCTGGTTTGCTTCTGTGCTGGTCCTGACAGCATGCCTGCATTATGGGCTTTTCTACATAATACATCCTGATGTCAACTCCAAATGGGCCGTGCTTGACTGAAAGCCTGATTGTTCCCATAAATTCTGCTTCTAATTACACCAAAAACCCACCCCACATATGCCCTCTCACAAGCCTTTTGCATAACTGTTGAAAGAAACAATGAACATCTCTTGTCATAGCGCTTCGTTTATTGTGACAAGCCCATGTGTCATTGTGATGGCTTAATATACCGTAATTAGACCATTGTAAATGTCTGTTAGCAGGGCAACACTAGTGTATTGTGCCATTAGAAAGCGAGAGATGTTTTACTTAAGAACATGCACACACGTCAGTGGAAAGGGAGCTGATGAATACTCGCTCAGGGAATGACTAATGACTGGAAATAAAATCAATCAGACGTTATGTAGCTGCTTTAGCCAGGAAATGTTATGAATGATGAGAAATAATGTCTGAGTGACATGCTGCTGTTGCACACCTCGAGAAGACCATGGTTTGAGACTCCCTTTTGGTTCCAATGTGAGTACAATGTGTAGTGTTCTTCAACCTTCCAAAACATGGGGAATCTGCTAGTCGTATTTCGTGTGTAATGGGTTATGATGCAGTGATTTTGTTTTATCTCCCATGGTTGGAACCCCGTTTCAATTATCCCTGACTTAAGACACAGGTTATATAGCTGGACGAGCACAAACCAGTACCAGTCTTTAGTCTGTGACTTCGTAATCCCTTAAGATGCTCTCAATGTGTCTACAGTCTCCTCAGCAAGTGCCTTTACCTGTCCTGAACTGCAGATAAAATGCGAGAGGCCAAATGAGGTTTCACAAATGATCCAACTTCCTCGACAGCTTCCCAATTACCATAACTAAGATAACCTCCTTACTCTCAGAGGGAATTAGGTACTGGACTGGCAAAACCCATTGCTTAAGGCAAGAGCAGACGTCATTCTTTATGTATAACTAATTATTTACTGTTCTCCGGGCACCTCATTTACATTTGTGTATAAACCCCCAAATTGATAAATGTCATCCCTTTCCCCGCAGGGTTATCGAATAATTCAGTGAGTTTGCTTTATCCTATCATGCTGAATGCCCTTTTCAGCCATCTTTCATGCTTTCTCCAAAAAAAACAACAAAAAAAAACATCCATAACCCCATACAGCCACACGCAAACTCCAAACACAAGCCTTTGGCAAGTATTCTTGGATTATATATTAGGTTACTTTAATACCAGTGGTGTGCAGTGAGAGCATTCAGATCCTTCAGAGAAGGGGTGATAAAGAAGGCTATCTCATTTTTGTACCTGTAAATAAATAAGATTAATATTAATCAAACACCCACCATTACTATGATGTTATGACCATAATGCAACATATCGGCCATGACTGAAGCCAAAATTTTCTGGTTTTACATACTGTATATAGATTTCCTGTATTTTCTGCTGCTGTTCTAATAAAGGGGCTTATAAACGAATATTTGCAGTCATTATATCATTGCTAAAATAATGGTAAATGTAAACTGATGGCATTATTTGCTCTTCAGTGATCACGTAGGCATCTGTCTGAGAGTGGGCAAGCTCTGTGCTAAGCTACACCTATCAGACCTGTTTAAAATAAATGGAAAGTTTTTCTATGTACTGCTTTTTCTAATCATATAAAATTGAATATGCAATGTAGTGTATCACAAGACCCTTTTCAATGCTTCCTACTAATGAGAAACACACCAATCAATAGCAGCAGTGCTGGGATTTAAACTCACAACCTTTTCATTAGTAGTCCACAGCCTTGAACTGATTTATGTATATCGTTATAACACGTTTCGGGTTTTTACAGATTTGTGCAAAGTGCTTTCAAAAATATCCCTATTAAAAGGTCTGGTTTCTTTTTTCCATAGCCTATTTAATCGGCAGCTTTTTTTTTTTTTTTCTTTTTACTCCCAAAGTACAGCGCATTTAACAAAACAGGGTTACTTTTTAGCTTCAAGCAGCTGTTGTGCTGTACCTGTAAGCATGTGGGTTATGAGTTATTTGAACCTCTATAACTCACCTCCTGTTTGTTACTTTTGTACGATACAGTATAAATGAAAGTCCGTACATGGTAATCATAAACCCAGTTTAGTGTTAATTAGCACATTGTGATATCAATAAGCGTAAAAGTAGTAAATACATATTTTTCCCATTTATTGGGGGGCCTGGAGGGGTCCTCTCTTGCAGTCAAGTCGATTTGAATTACATAGCACTTTATAACTATCTAGGCCCACAGCCCTAACTAAGTAAGCCTAGGGTGACAGTAGCAAGGAAAAACATCCTAAAAGTGACCTTGAGGACCAAGCCTCAAAAAGGAGCTCAACCTCCTTGGTCAGGCTACATGTAAGCAAGAATTAAATGAAAAGTTACCCAAGTAATGCATTTATAGCAAAAGTTTAAACAAACAGAAGCTAAATATAAAAATTAGAAGACAACATATGTAAAGAAAATATAATACATAAAATAAAGTATAATACAAACATTTAACTATGAAACATTTAGGATAATGTAACATTATGAAGGGTGTAATAAATTATTGAATATAAAACAATAGAATATAAGACTACAGTGTGTATATATAATAAATAAAATAATACACATTACGATGTAGAGAATAGGAGTATTTACCTTTACGTTTATGGCATTTAGCAGACGCTCTTATCCAGAAAGACTTACAACTGATACAATCTTACAATCCAAGCAATGGTGGGTTAAGAACCTTGCTTAAGGACCCAACTGTGGCAGCTTGGCAGAGGTGGGATTTGAACCCTGGATCATGAGGTTCAGAGTTTAGTACCGTAACCGTCAGGCTACCAAAGTCCCTGTTATTTAATCCAATAAACAGAGTCACTGTCCCCTGTACAGCTCTTCTTCCTCAGACATGGTTAATCTTGTGTCAGTGTGATACCCAACCTGCCAGATGGAACCACTGGGACTCAAACCCAGGTCTCCACAGTGCTGGGCTATATTGGTTTTCGCCAATTAAAATTCCTGGCAAATGTTCAAAAGTGATAAGAATGCATTTTCAGGCATAATGGTGTAATATATTTATAGTTTGTGATAGTAATTAACCCTGTACCTTACCGGGAGTGCATGAAAAACAATGGCTAATTAACGGCATGCTTGGATGCCAAGTTTATTTGGATGTAAAATTAAATACCGGTGTATTATGTGGAGTTAAATGGGAATGTAACTGCTTTTCCATATCCAGGCAAACTAATATTACGTGCGATGTTTGCTCCTTAAATGAGTGGCTTTACCTTTCAGTGTTTTACCACTGAGAGGGATTTGAGATCAATAAAGAGCTGGTTCACTGACTCACAGTGCTACATAAAGCTGCCACTATACTCTGAAGAATGAGTGCATCTCTCAGCCTTGCTGTTTTAAGTGTTCATTCAGTGTTCTGTCGCCCAAACAGCTCATATGCATTCCGCAAAGACAACACAGTCACTGGGAATCTTAAATATACATTTATTAATATCACAGTGTTCATGATGGCGGCTCACAATTGTATTTACTAAACATAAATCTAAAGCCTTCATAATACTAGATCCAGGTATGTTAGGTAGTGAAGTGAAAAATGAAAGGAGCTCAAATATTTGCTCCTCTTGGCTATAATTTATAAGTGATTCTAAGCAAGAGCGCAGGTAGATGTTTTAATTGGAGCTTTGACGCACGCACGCTAACGCTAACTGTGCAGAAGCATCAACTTTAAACATATTAGGGCCGGGTTCATAAAAGCTTTCTTAAGAATAAACTAAAGAAGTTTCTTAAGCCAAACACTACAAAGTTCATAAGAATGTTCCTAAATGCAATTGTTGGAAATAAAATATTAAATAAAGAAGTTCTCAAATATTAAAGAAAAAGAAAAATCTTTAGAGAAGTTATTTAGTTGAATCCACTCAGAGGACAGGAAAATGGAGAAAAAACATCAAATCAAGCAAACAATGGTGGGAGAAATCGTTTTTCAAACTGTTGAAAATAAGTGGGACTTGTTTCCAACAACGAAACTGTTTAAATTGTAAAATTAGATTATTACCTTGTAAAGAAAAAAAAAAGACAAGTGTGCTGTCATAATAACATAATGTTTGCAAGAATGCCATTTGTACTTGGAAAATATTTAAGAAAAAAGTAGGAAAGTTATTTGAAGAATAAATTTTTCTTAACATTTAACAAGAAAAATTTCAAGAATACCAATTGTACTTGGAATTGTTCTTAAGAAAATATTGAAGGAAAAAAAAGTTATTTAAGGAATAACTTTTTTTGTACTTTTTTCCTAACAATGACATTTAGGAAGATTTCCTTTCTTAAAACACTTTCCAGGTTCCAGGTCTGGTGCAAAGCCCACTTGAGTTAGGGGGCTGGGTTTGCGAATTGAAGTTGCCCTAACCCTGCTACCCTGATCAATAATGAATAACTATATTAATGTATTTCTAATCCTCTGTTATAAGATGTTTTATTTTATCTTTTTTAAATTACTTATCCATTCCAAAAATGTGCTATATATTTGAATCAATGGGGGCTGCAGCCCTGGCAGTAACCCCCATTCCATGCCCTCAGCAGTGGTTATTGCCAGTATTCCAAAGGGAAATCTCTTAATGTTTTGAGAATTTGGCAATATCTGGCCAGCCATCCAGGCCTAAGTTCATGGCAAAAAAACTATGTACCTCCATAGATTTACATTTGGCATTTTTGAATGTGAGAAATGTTTTCCATGACATTCTTTGGTCTCTGTGTTTGATTTATTACAATGATTATTTATCTAGGGCTTTCTTGCGTTAGGTGACACCGAGTATCCAAGAAGCTGTTTATTTTCTTCATCTCACGGTGAGAATCGGTGTTTGCAGCGTGCTGAGTCACATGACATTTGGATAGCTCCAAAGTTCATATTAAACCTCAACGAACCAAGCACGGTGATGCACAGGGACAGAACGTCCTGGATGTCAGAAGAATGAACAAGACCTAATCCCAACTCCGGTTCTCATACTAACTCCAGGGCTACATTTCATCTTGGTTTCCCTCTACAAATTGCTAATGCCGTAAAAACCTACTGCGCTTGTGTTGATTCGTTAAACACGGCGCAAAAACATTACACATAAAACGTACAGTAGATAATGACGCTGCTGCGGCAGAGCCAGTTGTGACTGCGCAAACAGATGCTGCTGTCACATCGCCTCCTCTCATATTAGGTAATGAGATTAAACACACAGAGTATTCATTGTCCTGACGCTCTTCAGTATTTAGCAGCTCTAGTCGAAAGCGCCTTCCCCCCTCTGAGCCACCATCTGTACATCCTATTGATTGGTCACTCACTCTGGGTCAGACAGCTGGAGTCCTATGTACAGTCTCGGCTGATCAATGGTTGTTTTGACCCAAGGTCCAGACCGCATCCAACATGATGCTATGGTTTTTTTGGGCTTTAACAAGCCAGTCTGTATTCTGTCATTTACAGACCTGATTATGGTCTAGTTTTCTATATCTGTGTAGAACGTCTAGCTCTAGCTTTCACAAGAAGGACACCAAAACCTCAGAATTTGTAAGAAAGAACCACTGTAATGAAATGCATTGGCTTGGATTGAGCAAAAGAGTTATATGTGCAAAGTACTGAAGACCGAATCAGGATCAGAGTCCGTGGGGTACTCTAGAGAACAGGCAGAGACCGCAATCAAAGAAAATCAATAAACATAGTCCATAAAGCAGGTAAGGGTCAAAACCAGGCGATCAACACAAAGCAGCAGGGAGGAGGGATGTACGCAGGCAATGATGCACTTGAAACCTCTGCGACACTGAACAATAAACACAGAGACTAATCAAGCCCGTACTAAAAATAAAAGGTATGGACAATAAACTACAGAACCATTGACCCAATAATGCGATGAGGGGTAAAGCCGTATTCAGACACGCAATGCAAAACAAAGCACGTGACAAAACAAAACATAATGCGGTTGCGTTATTGTGTGTTTTGTCACGCATGTGCTTACCGGCCGCTTTATTAGGTACACACGCTTATTGTTTCTACGCTTATTGTGTATGACAGAAGAACTTTGTAGTTCTGCAGTTACAGACTGCAGTCCAGTTGTTTCTCTACATACGCTGTTCGCCCCCATTACTGTGTTCTTTAATGGTCAGGACATGCCAGCACAGCACAGGTACTATTTGGGTGGTGGAGCATTCTCAGCTCTGCACTGACACTGATGTGTTGTGCTGGTGCGAGTGGATCAGACGCAGCAGTACTGCTGGACTTTTAAACCACCACAGTGTCACTGCTGGATTGGATTGTCCACCTACCAAGACCCCAGCCTAAAGAATCCTGTGAGCACTGATAAAGGATTAGAAGAATAGACTTAACACAAACTGTGCAACAACAGTTGACCTACATCCTCCGATATTACATCTACAGGGTAGATATGTCTAATAAGTGTTTAAACACACCAGCAGCACTGCTCGGTCTGATCCACTCATTCCAGCTCCGCACACGCTAACACGCCACCACCACACTGTCGTCAGTGCAGTGCTGATAATGATCCAGAACCCAAATAGGACCGGATCTGTGCTGGTCCTGACCATTAGAGGACAAAGGAAATGGCACTAAAAGTATGTATGTAGAGAAAAAATATGGACCAATACCTTAGTGCTTTTATATGGTAAGTCAAACTGATACAGAGGTGTGCCTAATAAAGCGGCCGTTGTCTTTTTCAAATATGACCTGCCATGTAAACTGCATCGACACAACCTGACAACAAAACCAGTGGCCATCCAGAGGATGCGATGCATGCAGCCAGCAGAATGAAAACCTGTTTTTCGCTCATTATCACAACCCCTATGGCGGGCCTTATTTTGCATACTAGCATTCTGTGTACGGTTCTAGAGGTCATTATTCTTTCACACATTCTGTTCCTGGTTTCGCCCATTCCTTCATTGTGTTTAAAGAGTCCCTGAAGTGCTAACAGCAACCAAATACCGAGCTAAACTTACAAAAAAAGTCATTGGAACTTCCCTATGGCGCACCTCATTAAAAATGCCATTCCGTACCGGCAGGGTCCTACGCACATGTTACAGGGTCACATGATCACTCACGTTTATTAAGCAATTAGTATCCAAACCTGTCAAAAAGACGTGTGTGTGTGTGTGTGTGTGTGTGGGAGGCACGTACAGAAGCGTTTCAAATAATCCGCCATTGTGGCTGCATTTCAAACCACGCAGACCTGTAATAAGAAGTGTGTCAAATTAGTGCGTTAGCAGACGTACACAGTCTGCGATTTAGGATTCTAAGAGTGAGGATTTTATACCGGGTGAGCCAAAAGACCAGGACACGTCGCAAAGGCTGACAAAACTATTGCTGAGGTTTCTGGGTCTTAGACGACCAGTACGCGGCTTGTCGTCCACAGTCCTGGTTTTCCTGAATTTGATATAAGGGATGTAACAGTGCTGTGTGAAACTGGTGGTCTTGTTGAAGTGGATGGATTGTTACCGGTGATGAACAAAAGTTTTGAAATTATTGTGTTTTCTTTTGAACCACAAGACGTCTTGCAGATCCGATTGCAGCAATTGATTTCTGAAACAATCCTGGTCTTCTTTGATATGCGATATGACCAGCTTCCCTACGTAGCCTGAAAGATAGGCCCCCTCAACCAATATTCAACCAATATATGTCATTTCCCCTTTTGCTTCTATAATAAAAGCATGCCCTGTGACTTTTGACTCAATCCTCCATAAAGGTAACGTAACAAGCTGGAGAGAGAGCAGGCTGTCTTTAGACACAGGTACATATTCTGACTTTAATTCAAATCGAAACATTAAACATACGAGAGCCTTGATTTCGTGTAGGTGAATCAAACCATGTTCGATTTACGATGACATCAAATGTGTCAAAAAAAAAGCATCAATGTTAACGAAAATGCATTCCGTCCATCCATTTTCTTCCACTTAATCCACACGGGGTCAAGGGCCAGGATGGTGCCCATCCTGCAACTCTGAGCGCAAGGGCAGGAACAACCCTATCCATCTTAGGGCGCACACACACACATACACACACACACACACACACACACAGACATGTAGTAGAACAATAAGGGTTCACTTTAATCTTTCCTTAGCATGTATTCAGAGAAAATGTATGGCTGCACCCTTCCGAAAAGGCAGTTTTTCGGTCCGTACAAGCATTTAAAGGTTATCGGCCTCGCTAAAGGGCCCAACAGCGGCAATGTGAACTCCCAGCAGCGTCTGGTCTTCAACCCTAAAGCTCCAGCTCAAGAGTCTCGTACCTTAACCCCTATGCTACAGTCCTACTGCACTGAGACTGAACAGAATCTAAAGTGCACTTGAATCAAAGAAGCTACAATATGTCAAATGAAATGTTTTCCTCATCTAGCCATAGCCCTCAGTTCTTTTCCCAGCACGTTACCTTAAGCATCTGATCTCATTAATGCCAATTAGGCGGTAGCCAACTTCAAACGTGCACGTAAACATGTCACCTGCACGGAGAAAAGTTGCATCACATCAAACCACTCTTATCTAACACAGCCAGATCAGTGGCACAAATACAGTATTACAGCCACAGTACATCACAGTTATTTGTACTCCGAGACTGGAAGTGAGCTATTATTCACTGAATGCCCTGAAAAACAACATAATTTGTCTTTTTTCCCCCCTTCCTTTCCTTGATCAGTGCCAACGTTTAATCAGTTTGTCCGTAACAAGGGTGGACAATGGGCTCCTTCCATCAAAGACAGGGCAGAGTGGGAACAATGACATATTTATCACAGCAGACATGAACTCTCTTCCCCTCATCATACTCGCCTCTCATTAAGCAAGCACTGTCATGAATGGAGTATTCTCTCTCTTTCTCTTTCCTCTCTCTATATCTCGCTCGCTCTCGCTATGTCTCTCTCCCTCCCTCTCCCTTTCTCTCTCTCATTCTGCCTCTCTATATCCCTCTCTCTCTCTTTCTCTCTCTCATTCTGCCTCTCTCTCTCTCTGTCTGTCTGTCTCTCTCTCTC
>JAUZST010013135.1:0-11155 GCA_034779995.1 Parotocinclus haroldoi
TAATCAACGTGTGGTGTGTGCGCGCGTGTGTGTGTGTGTGTATATACACATATACATACATATATACATACACACATATATAGATACACACACTGAACAATTTGCAATAAGCAAGCAATAGCCCAAAAAGACAAAAAGTAAGTTAAGGATTTAAATTAATCATCAAAAAATTAGCAAAGTCTTTGCATTCCCCAAAATATCTCTACTCAACTGCTCTGAACTGACCACAAAAAGAAGCAGTAAAGTTCAAATCTGCTCCATTCCATAAGACTGAAATTGAATGAATCCCAAAAGACGAATCAATTTGGCAACTTCTATACTGATCACAAGATCATAACTTTGGAATCACATCAAATAAAAGCTGAATTAGACTTATCTACATGGACTACACAAAAGCATGACCAATTCATAAACTAATGCTGTGAATACTGCCTCTCTTTGGTATACAGCTACACATTAAAAGGTCTTCGTGAGTAAATGAACATTAATTCAAATCGCATGACACGATTAGGAAGAGGAGGAACATTGTAGGTCTGCAGTCAATTAGATGGTTGTTATGATGGATATTCTAAAGCACAGAAATGTCAACAATTCCATAGAAAACAGGCATCACTCGACTACAAGCCATGTCCATGTCTATCAGGGGGAGATTCATAAAAAGGTCAGTATGAGTTTCACAATATTACTTAGCGAAATTGTGCATCAGCATGTGACGCATTTCAAGAAGTATCATGGCCCAACAGACAGAGAGTCAGCACTTTGCTGACGCAAATTAGAGGTACAATTAAAGTCAGGCTTTTCAACTCCTCACTACTTTTACTTCCAAAAACAGTAACTTTCTTTTGAAAAATCAAGAGAGTCAAATATTTGCTTTACATTACTGAGGCTAAGGTTAGAATTTGGGGTAGATGCAGCATTAATTAGCTGTAGTCATGCAATGTCATTCATGTCAACGGAAGGAGCAAGATAAATGTATGTGTGTGTGTGTGTGTGTGTGTGTGTGTGTGTGTGTGTGTGTGTGTGTGTAGTTCGCAGGTAGCACTATATATTGCCTTGTTGTTTCTGAGGTTAAAATGGGGGCATTAATAGATGGATACATTTTATCACTGATAAACTGAACTTTCATTTTAATCATGTTAATTAAAATGTGTCATATCTTTGTTATACAGCCTCAGGGAACCACGAGACTTTTAAATTTTCTTAAAATCAGCATTACTACACGTATGGCAGCAATTTCATTCCAGTATCTGATTAATACCTCATTCTAACTACTGAGGTACTGCTTTGTAGGGGTGTGCGATATTGATTAAAAACATTGATATCTCAATAATTTCTTTGATTTTATCATTAACAACAATCAGACGATACAGAACTCCAAGTCTTAGGTCTAAAAAAATATGTATTCAAAACTTTGAATCCACCTTTCTTAACTGCCTGAATTGGCACAGCGTCAGTGTAGTAACAGCATTGGTGATTTATGCATTTATGAAAAAATGAAATTAGAAGAGCAGTAGAGCAGTAGTCATTGACAGTGATTTACAGCACAATGCCCGCACTTCAGATGTCTCAGATGTAAATCTTTAATGTTTCACTGTTATTATTAAGCATGCGAGGGAAGCTCTTATTCACCAGTCTCATCCAAAAGTGTAATAAATTCATGCATGCAGGTAATAAAGCAAAAGTAATTTAAAACGGACATGATAAGAAATGATCATGAAAAAATGATCATTTTCCATTTACATGGATACATTCCACTACCAAAGAGACATGCATCATGCATCTAATCACAGTTACATACACAGATAAGCTCAATTCCTTCTAGCACCTATTCCAGAGTTCATAGAGAACAGATGAATTTGTACCCTGGATGGCACACCATCATCATCATCATCATCATCCCTTATCCAGCCTCCCCTTGCACAGACAAGTACAGGTATGTGTATATAGTTGTATTTTGTACTCGATCGACCTAAAGGAAATGCCAAGTTTCGTGGTGAGCTAGCAGTGCCTCTGTGCCACCCTGCCAAAAACGCGTTTATAGATTCATAACGCAATTAAAAAAGCCAGAATGTTTTTCTTGGTTTAATTAATTACTGTAGTTAGAATGAGCTATACCATTTTAAGAAATCATCAATACATAGTTGAACCTAGACTTCACAGTTAAGCTACATTTCTAATTGCAGGTTGTAACTTTGGCTTGAGGTTTCAGGAAAAAAAACAAGTTTGAGATTTATCACATGCTGACTTGCTAAACTAAAATCACTAGTTCAAGGCAAGAACACATCTGTCTAAGCCATGATTTACAGCTTGTAAATACAAAAATATGCTTACAATATTTTAATACACACTCACTGGCCACTTTAAGGTTCACCTTACTAGTGTCGTGACCCTATTTGGGGGAGAGGGAGAGAGAGAGAGAGAGAGAGAGAGAGAGAGAGAGAGAACCTAAAAGTAGGATGAGAAAGGCCAATTCTATATGGGAAAAACCCATAGACCTTAAACATATATAAAAGGCAAACTAACCAAGGGCAGGGTGGCATTCTATGACATTCTGTACTGCTGTGTACAAGTCTTAACTGCTCTATCTCATGAGACAGTGACAACACTAATACCAGGTTGGACCCCCTTTTGCCTTCAGACTTGCATTAATCCTTCATGGCACAGACAGAAACATATGTTTAGCTATATTAACATGATAACAAGGTGATCTACTGGACCGAGAACCAATGACTGTTGAGGCCATTTGGGTTCAGTAAATTCATTGTCATGTTCAAGAAACCAGTTTGAGATTATTTGAGTTTTGTGACATTTTGAGCAGCCATCACACTGGTGATAAATGGCTGCTCATGGTCAGAAACAATACTCACATAAGCGGTGGTGTTTAAACAATGCTCAGATGGGGCCCAAATGTGTCAAGATAACATTCTACACACCATTTCACTACTAGCAGCAGGCTAAAACGTTAATTTAAGGTAGGGTGGATCCGTGCTTTCATGTTGTTTACACCACATTCTGACCCTACCATCTGAATATCACAACAAAATGGAGACTAATCAGACCACACAATATTTCTTTTTGATAATAATACTCTTCTTTTTTAATTTTGCCCATGGGAATTGTAGCCTCAGTTAACTGTCAGCACATCTGCTTCAAGGTTAGTTGTGTTGTGCCCTTCTGCATACCTCAATTTTAACAAATGGTTACTGTTGCCATTCTGTCAACTCAAACTAGTCTGACCATTCACCTCATTCTCTTTTTGATCCATGTTCTCCAAGATGGCTGTGTGAGAAAATTCCAGCAAATCAGCAAAATCAACCGTGACGTAAAAAATCATCTTCCTTCCCACATTATGATGCTCAGTTTGAACTTTATAAGGTCATCTTGATCAGTTCACGCCTTCATCAAGCCTAAATGTATTGAGTAGCTGCCATGTAATTGGCTGATTACAAACTGGACAAGTGTACCTAATAAAGTGGCCAGTGCATGTGGCTCTAATAATGCCACTTTTGCTTACCCAGTCTCTTTTAAAAAGGATCACAAGATACCGTTGGTTTGTGTTTCATATCACAGGGGTTTGCCGACTAATTCTGTTAAAGCCAATGAAATTAGTACGTAAGCACATCACGTGCCAAGGGAGTCTAATTTGTGTCATCTAACCCTTATTGTACTTTGATCTCATGATGGTTTCCCAAGGTTAAGAAAGTTTTGATTGACTCCTCAAGACTTCACACAGAGTTAAAGTGAGTGTTATGAAAAAGATTAAATGACTTAACGATATTTCAGTCTGAAGTATCCCCTAATTTTTTGTAAGCAGTATAGTTTATATCCCATTTAAAATGATTTTTTTTTTACAGTCAACAAATAATACATTTTATGCTGAAAATTAATGCAGTATATCAAAATTTTTAAAAATCTGTATAGTTTTTTAACACAGCATTAGTGCTTGCAAATTTACTCCAAGTGACTTCAAGAACATTTTGTAGAAGGATGGGCATGGCTGTATAAATAGTTAAATACTTCACAGTATTCAGTATTCATTTAGCTTATTTGGTATTCTAATAGGGGAGGTGTAATAGTTAGGCCTAGTACTGGCATCTCACCGCTCACATCTCACATTGTTGCTAAAGTGTCCAAATGTGACTGAGTGAGCGAGCGTGTGGGACTGTGGTGGCCTAGAGCTTAAGGTACTGGACTATGGACAAGGTTCAGAACCCACCTCTGTCAGACTGCTACTGTTACAAACCCACTTTCTTTCAGACAGTTAAAAGATTCTGGTGTCAGGAATCATATGCTTCTACAAGCTGTTTCGATTTCTTCCTTATTATTATATCATATCAAGCGGCACCATCTCTCATGGGTCAGCCCACATCAGAGCCCCACCCACTCTTTAGTTGAAGAGTCACCATTTTGTCCTACTGGTTTAACAAGCAACATGAAGAAGACACAGAGAGATAAATTTGAAAGATTAAAATTCCACAGCAAATTAAAAGTAAAACATAATACAATGTATTGGACAAACAACGGTATTGTTACAGTTCCAGCAACAGCTAGCATAGCACAATGGTGAAAAAAAAATCACTCCTGTACACAAATAAGCCCTAGAGACCTGTGTTCAGCACGTGCTACCCATTCACAGCATGACAGCCTACCAGATACTAGACTAACAACTCTTGGCACTGTTCTCCCAAATAGTGTACTCAGGGAACATAGCATGTCAGTGCCACATGCTCCAAGAATAGTCTACTGGGTAGCACATTGGGGTGCCAATAAACAGCATGTATCCTAAGGTCTATATATGGAAGATCAGGAAGCTCAGAACACATGATTGAGCATGATTAAGAAGGTGCACGACTTGGCAGAAAAAATATAACCCTACATACAAGGGAAGGGTTTGTAGTTTATCAAATAAATCAGTGGATTAAATCTTTTTTTGAGGACAGACACAGTTTCAGCACATCCAAACAGATGCCTAGTCACCCTGTAACTAACTGCAGTATGGACGAGACTGTTCTAACTTGGTGTTTAGAGACTTTTTTGTTTCTGGTGTTTGTGTATCACTTTCTGCATCCTATTGGTGACAAGCTGCAAATGGTGTTTGTATCTGCCTGTCCCACTAAAAGTAATACTTCTTTATTGTACCCCACTAACTTTATATTCTATCTCACCTCTAACTATATCAACTGGTTCACTCGCTGATCTTGTGTTGTTTGTTATACTGTCTATTACTGCATTTTTGGTTTATGTCAAACAAAATTGTCAGGTCAATCATACCATCCTCTTGAGTGTTACAATTTTCCAGATATAGATTTCTCCAGATACAGTATAACTGTATTTTCTATAATTATTTAGCGTTTTTGTAAATTTCAAAAGTGTAGCATGAGTATAACTGCTTAGGTTACCATGTTTCAGTAGGCTGATTTACTAAGAGCACTTGCTGTTTGACTGGGAACTTGTAACAAAGAATAAAAAAAGAACAAAAGTGGGGACATTCTCTCATTCAATAATGTAACTCCATTAAGTAAAATTATAGCCTCTAATGGCTTCTTTATCATTAAATATGTATACTATTGATTAATTATGTATTTACATTATCAAGGATATGTTAACTTAAAATACAAATTTATACCCGATTTAAAGCTGACAGTATAATACTTCTCTTAACCTAGATTTGGTTTTGTTTCCATAAATGCTCTTCCAGTTTAGATGGAGTAGAGAGATTATTTGGTTAATGTTTAAAAAAGAATGTTCATGCTGGTCAAGTAAATACAAGTATCAATGGACAACAAACTTTTCTCATGCACATGGTGGGACTGGTCTACAAAAAAAGAAAAAAGCAAACAATCACCAGACCAGATATTTGTCAAGAAATATCAGACAGCTAAACGTATCCAAAACAAAATATAAATTACACTGTGAATTTCTCAGAGGCAGAAAAGAAAAACACAGACCAGGTTAAAATTCAGATCAGCGCATGTAGCAAAGCCAAGATGTACAAACTGTCACCCCAAATTCAACATGTTATCCAAGTATTAAAAGCCATCCTATCATAGGGCTTGCATAGACTAATCAACTAGGACAATCACTAGTTGCAGTGGGATACTGTGGGGGGGAGGAGGGGATTCAACTAGTCAGAAGGAGAACAAAAGAGTAGTCTGGAAATTCTTTAAAAAACTGTAGTGCTTAATTTGTAATACAAGGTAGGTAAGGTAACACTGCGTGCTTCAGTATCAGTTTTCTTTTTTGCCATTTACAAATCCTGCCACTCGTAAGCTCTCCTGACACATGAACATACATTACATGAATGATGATCTAGTTATGCTAGTTACCATCACAGAAAACAAGCCATTTGAGTGTTTGCAAAGTAGGTTATACACAGACAATTACCATTTAATAAAAATTAATCTATGGAAAACAGATAAAAAAGACAAGTTGTTCAACTACTAGCACAAGCTTACTGGCATGTAAATACAGTTGCTTACCATTGCTACCGAATCAAAAAAGCATGTTATAAATCATAAATAAAAATGTCATAAATGCACAATGGAAATTATTAAATCTTTCCTATTTGGGGCAGAAATGCTTTCACAAAAGAAGAAAATTTCAAAGTAGATGCAAGGGTTGAACCTGCCTGAGACATTTAAAAACAAATTAAGGTTTCTACAAACTGAAAATGTCCAACAGGAAGCATTGGTCAAGGTTTGCTGAAACAGGCATTCAAAGAACAGAATGAGTCAACAGTAAGCAAAATCAGGAACAGGAAATGAAACATAGGAAGATCCCCTATCCGGGAAGCCACTTCACTACAACTAAAGAGCGACAAATCTGTTATATTGACTTCAGAAATAATACGAAAAAATCACTAAAATAATCAAACAAAAGGCTTAATAAAACACATTTAGTTTACATATTTGAGATTTTTAGGCCAAATCTGCATATTTCGCTATCTAGAAGACCAAGATCTGCACTGTGTCAATGTGTTGAATACGTTTCCTAGTCCTCTAGCCCAAGCCCTCCACATAAGAAAGCTAGAACTAGTAATCATAGTCCAAACCTTTAATTTTTTTTTCAGTTGAACATGGGTAGCTGCAGTCAAGGTATCTGCCAATTTGTAAATTTCAAATGGAATGACCTTTAAGACCTTTTAATACCTCAAACAAAACATACTATTTCTGCAGCAACAAATGACAAACTAGATGACAGTATAAAGAACTTTTTACTGAATTCAGTCCACCTTGGGGAACATAACTGTCTTTCAAATAATAAACTTTAATAACTATCAAATAAACATAAAAGTGCACCGACAAAACAGTTTTTAGAACCTTTTTACTTATAAACCACAACAGTATCTAAAGACATGCCAAAATCCAAAGTGGAGAAATAATCCATATGTTCTTCAAATTTTCATCTATCCAGTTGTTTGACTATGTTTTCCTGCCTCCCATGTGTCGCAGCGCGTCAGTTTTACTATTAAGGATGAGTAACTGCTCTTGTTTTTCCTTTTGCTCATCTCAGTGTGTTTGACTTTGTCATCAATGTTGCCATTTTAGTTCCTGTTGTATTCTCTGTTTGTTCAGCAAAGTTGTCTGCATCCTGGAGACTTTCACACACATCTTGCATTGATTTTCTTCTTTGCTTTACGCTCTTCCAGACTTATCAGCATTCTTTCTCTTCAGTTTTTGTTCAGCCCTGCCCTTTTGCTTTTTCCTTTTCCATGTACACTCTGTACCTGGTGTTGCACAGTAGTTCAGCATCTCTTTAGTAAGTGGCACTTTGGACACTGACCCATACACTCGGACATGGTCACAAAGTCTCTGTGCAATAATGGTCTCCTCTGCTATGTTGAATGTTTCCACCTCTTTGTTGACAGAGAACGCCGGTTCCTCCATCTCAGAAAAGTACTATATGTATACTATACTATAAGTTTTGCTAGAGAGAAGAGAGTAGACAAATCATTTTTGGCACTTGCAGCCAAACTGACAGCAGCAGCAAACAACTCCATATGCGTATTACTCTTACGAACACTAGTGCTTGTGTTTTTCTGATTTCATATGAGAATCCAGTACTTTACAACTCACTGTACCAAGTTTCAATGTTTTTGACACAGTTCACAACGCAACTCACAAGAATCACTGGAAGGTTTTAGCCAGCCACCATATTTTTTATCCTCCAACTACTTGTCATTAAATCTACATTTACCCGTGTCTGGACCTTCATTACTTGTTTGGAGCATTATGTTATTATTTTATCTCAGCCTTCATATCAGAACAGTATTTGTCTGCTCTTTCCACCTGGTAGATGACTTACTACCACTATCTAGCAAGTGGAGTATATGCTCCCTATTCAGCATGCAAACAAACAATGTTGGCCGTTGCGGAAATGGTAACTATTGTGGGATACATAAAATATTGGTGAAACAAAACACATTCATTCACTCTGTCTCAGATATAATTTAATACACTCCCCTACTAAAATGTCAGACATTTAAATAAATGTTTAGGCCTTAAACATTAAAAACAAAATGTAGGATGTTTTAAGACTTTTTACGAATCCGTGGGTACCATGTGCAGTAAAACATACTAAACTTAAAAGTATGTGCAAGACAGGCAAAACAGGGTGAGCAAATCTGTTGACTAAACTGTTCTCAGTGGATTATAGCATTGCACTGTGACAGGATGCCATTGATGCAGCAAGAATATCATGTAAAATATCAAGCTGGAAAAAAATTATGATCAACTGTGAGTGGCGTTATTGAAAAGGGAAAGCGCTTAGAAGCCACAGCAACTTAGCCATGCAGTTGCACTTCACCGAATGTTACGAGTGAGGTGACCATGAGCTGAGGTGCGAAGTGCATGAGATTTCTACTCCACTACTGGCATTAACATCAACACAAAAACACCATGAGCTCCAAGGCATGAGTTTCCATGCAAACCTACAATCACAAAGCACTATGTCCAGCATCTGACTACTGGACTGGATTTTAGACATTCTATGGACTGACTAATCATGCTTCTTTATCTGGCAATTTCATGGAACTGGTGGACTAATCATGCTTCTTTATCGGAACAGTTCCATGGTGAATTCCTGGAGAATATTACCCGCCTGTAGACTTGTCACAATCAAAAAACTTCATCTGACAATGTTGGGTAGGTTGAGTGTGGAAGAAATAGACTACACTGCACACAGCCCTGATCTCAACTCCATCAAACACCTTAGGGATGAACTAGAATGGAGAATGCGAGCCAGGTTCTCTCGTCCAACATAAGCGCTTGTCATGAACCTGGCCACATGGGCATAAACTCCCCACAGTCACACTCCAAAATGTTTTTAACATAAGCTTCTGTAGGTTGTGTAGTTATCCCAATACTGTGTCCATATAGTGTACATTTTAACAGTGCGGAAACAAGGACATTTGTTTTGTTTTACGTCACTGAAAAAGTGTGAATGTCACTATCTTTTGACATACTCCATAAACCATTAGGTGTGCCCCTGGAGATTGTGAGGTGTAGCTGTCTGCTCAAGACATTTCACTGTCAACTAGTGAGTGTTAAGATACTTTAATGCTCTCCTTGGGGCAAAATGCACATTGGTACCAATGAGCATAGAGTAAACTTAGAGGGGAGGGGGGTGCAGCATTATACTTAGATATTATTAAGTTTTATCTGCTGATAGCAGGGTTATCCGATTAAAGCTAGCTTGTAGATTAATCATTAACCAGTTTTCACAATTTGATCTTATGCTGCAAATCATAGCAAAATTTAATGAGGCCACATTTAAGTAAGAGACTGTCTCACAGGGACTGCAGGGGCTGTAACTTATGTCACTGTGTAGAAGTAAGATAACCACTGAGGTTTCCTGATAGCGGTGAAAAACAGACTGAAGAGCAAAAACAACATTTTCCATCATCCTATCTGGCAGCTCTTGAATCCCTTTTCTCTTTCAAGTCGACAGTCGTCTGTATTTTAGGAATTTAGTAGTTA
This sequence comes from Parotocinclus haroldoi, assembly GCA_034779995.1. Classification (NCBI taxonomy): domain Eukaryota; kingdom Metazoa; phylum Chordata; class Actinopteri; order Siluriformes; family Loricariidae; genus Parotocinclus; species Parotocinclus haroldoi. The sequence continues at coordinate 9,978 of JAUZST010013135.1, forward strand.
AACAAGTAAAGACCTAGTCAAAATTGAAGTTCTTATCTTTGTTTTGTTTTTTATTAACATGGAAATTGCATTTTCGTGTACTAGTACAAGTATTTGAGTTACACGCTATCAGACAGGAAAGAGTGATATTAATTTTAAAAGGTCGGTACCAACGAGGGCTCGTAAAGAGAGTAGGTATAAAAACATTACGTCTGTGCTGCCGTTTTGCAGCACATAGATACGCATTAACACCGCTATTTTTGTAACTCACGCTGAAGCGTGTTTGTTTATTTATTTTGTTGCGGACTACCACAATACTTACGATTAAAATACTGAGGAGTTACTATCATCAATCCGCATAGGCATAGCTCAATCAGTGGCACCACTAAAGACAGATGAGCATTCTGTACCCATCGGGGTTACCTTGCCGAAAAGTAGTTAGTGCTATAAAAAGATACGGTGTATCTGTAATAACGCAACTGGTCGAAACGTCTTTAACTTAATTTAATTGTACGTATACAACAGAATTTCTTAAAAACAGGCGCAAAATCCGAATCTGAAAATGCCACGCCATCGAAAGAAGTTTAAGTTTACACGTCATTTTCCCATTACTGCTTTATGCTACAACTAACGGTGTTTAAGACTGCAGCCCGAGTCTTGTATCAAAAGGAACAATGTATTAAACCAAAAGAACCTCTGACTGCAGCAGCGGATCCTTCAGCAAATCCATGGCTGAGCAGTTTAGTAACTATAGGCTTATGCAGGTACACCACCGGTTTTCCAGCACTCTTTGTTCCAAAGCCTTGTTGGATTAATCATTTTGCCGGACCAACCGTGGTCACTTATTAATAATTCATCAACACACTTCTAACCCACTAATTATACATCTCCCATGTGCATTGCCAGAATAATGTAGTTCGGTCTGCATTATACACCTGCTCAGGACAGGTGCATCACCAGAACAATGCAGTTTCATCCGCATTATACACCTGCTCAGGACGTAGGTGCTCGTCAGCTACAAGTTTCGCAAATTTGTCCACATACTTGGCAGCTCCTTCGTGGTTTGCAGATCACTTTTCTCTGCGCACCTTGTTCATGGAAGTTCTTTGATGCTTCTAGAATCTTTGAAGCCATCCTTTTCTATAGTCATGCTCATGTTGTAATTCAAGTTCTTTATGGAACAACTTAGCCTGGTCCAT